>JAAKBH010001196.1:0-39730 GCA_019776075.1 Amaranthus palmeri
ACAATAGAGTTTTTTTTTCTGTTTTTGGACTCGACAACTACTGGTGGTTTTTTGGAGTTTTGCACGGTGGGGTCTCGAATTCTTTGGAGACTGAGCAAGGGAGCTTGGAGATTCGTGTTCATAAATTATGGAGTTTAGTTGATTTTTTGGAGGACGCCTCGAATTCCGAGTCTAGGCTTTGTTCCCTCCCTTTTCTGCTGGGTAATTTTGTGCGGAGGGTCAAGCCTTGGAGATTGAAGTTGTAGTTTGACGGGGTTCGTTTTGCTTCTTTTCCTGGGTGGTTCGAGAATGCTGTCTAGTGGAGCAGTTTCTCTGGATGACTTGGTGTCCCAGAAATTTTGGTGCTTTTATGAGCTCGTAGTATTGGGAATAGGTGTTAGAGCTATTTCGAGGTTTTCATGGTGTGTTTGGAGTCAACTGACGTTTGCGTTCATGGTGGTGGCGATGGCTGTCAAAGATGCTGTCATAGATGGCGGTTTTAGTTTGTGCCTGGTCTGGGACAGAAACGATGGTAAGTCCGTTTGGAGGGTGCTATTCCCAGAGAAGCTGGTTTATGGCGTTTTGACCAGTGGTTGTGGTGGACGACGGGGTTTTTCAAAGCCGGTGTGTGGCGTTTGGTATTCTCAGAGAAGCAGGTTTTTTGGTTTTTTCAACGACTTTATTGGTGTCCTGTCAAGGTGGTGATGGTCAAATATTGGTGTTCTCTATGACAGCTTCATGGCGTTCGAGGTGACGGGTCCGGTTCTTGGCGTGTTCCTTCTAGGCGGTTTTTCCGGTGGGTTTGGATGAGTTTTCCAGTGATAGGCAGTGTGGATTTCGAGAAGCCAATTTAGTTGGCGTGCTGTCCCATGCGTTTTTCAATGGGAAAAGTTTCTCTGATTTGTCAGGGAAATAATGAGGGTGTTGTTTTTGTCTTTTCGTTTGGTGGGCTATCAAAATAGTGCTGGCTTTTTCATTATTTGTTGGACTTGGAGCTGAGCTGTTTGGTGTGTGCGTCTCGAGGAGTGATTATTTGCGAGTTAGTCTATGGAGTTAATCATCTCTGTTTTGGAGTTTTTGATGATGATCTGCGAAATGGTGCCGGATTATCATAGGTTTTTCCTATTGGTGTGTAGAATTGTTCTCGATGGTGGAGGATTTTGTTGTTGTCCGATCTTGTTTTATTTTAGTTTTAAAATTACATGGTGTGTAAGGTGACCGGATAATTTTTTCTGGTGTTGTAATCGTTATGCATAGTCCACCCCTATGCTGTTTAGGGTGACCTGTTTCTTTGTCTCCCCTTTCCAATGGCTTTTTTCCCTACGGGGGTTTTTTTATGCCGGCGGATTGTGGATTCAGAGTACAGTGTGGTGTTTCTTTTCATCCTTTATATATTATTTCCAAATTTTCAAAATATATATATATATATATATATATATATATATATATATATATATATATATATATATATATATATATATATATATATATATATATATATATATATATATATATATATATATATATATATATATATATATATATGATATAGTATATATCCTAGGATATTTCAAACCTGATTTACTTCAAAGATTATACCTAGGTTCATTATTCAAAAAAAAACCATTATACCTAGGAATTTCATACCTCTCTAACCTAACAACCATTCATGGCGCTTAACAAGTATCATTTTATTGAAGATATTGATGGTGATACAGGTTTTTGGAAAATAAAGGTCAAAGTAATATATTTGTGGAAGGAGAATGAGACCGAAATCAAGAGACGGACACTACACATGATATTAATGGATGAAAAGGTATATTTTTATGCATTCATATTTTATTTACTAATTTTAGTCAATTCAATAACAAAAATCACTTAATTTTCGTGTATAATTGCCTAATAATTTTTTTTTCCAGTCAAGTACTATCAAGGCAACAATTAAATTTAGGGATATTCTACCTGGTAAGCACCAGGTATAACGAAATTCACAAACTAGCTATTCTTGTTTGCAATTCTACGAAATAGCACTCAACTTTTGCAAATTCATCTGCCGTAGCGTTATTAGCCTAAAATCGTTAGAAATACCGTTAAGTGGTGAATATACATAATTGCCCTTGTTTTATTTCTTAAATAGTGGTCTTCTTCCTGGTTGGTGTTCTCTTTTCCTTTACTTGCGCCATTGATGCAACGTTATTAGCCTTGATTTCTTGCTTCTTCAAGCATCGATCCTCAGGTAACCCATTATTGTTTTCCTTATTTTTTTTTTGGATTCAATTTTCCTATTTTTATTTTTTTTAAAAATTGAATTGACCTAAATGAGAAGGTTTCAATTTGAGCTATTGTAATGATTTAAATGATGAATTGACCCAGAATTCCCTTGAATGTAGGTTGGTTTTGGAGAGCAAGAGCTACCCAATTTTGATTTTGAGATTTTCTAATCTTTATGTGGGAAGAATATCAAGGAAAAAGAAAGATTTGAATTTTTTATTTTTTTGGAAATTGTAAATAAATATTGGTGGGATTTTGTGAATAAATATGAGTGTTGTATCTGGGGTTATATCAAGGCAAGTTTTGCCAGCATGTGGTAGTCTTTGTTTCTTCTGTCCTGCTCTTAGGGCGAGGTCGAGGCAGCCTGTTAAGAGTTAAAAGAAATTTATTGCAGATATTTTCCCCAAAACCCAGAATTTTTCAATCTCTCACACCAATGTACCCTTGAAATTTCTTCTTTTTTGCTATAATCTTTACCTATTTCATCACCCATTGTTGAATGTGAAAATTTTCACTTCAATTTTGGAGTTTGTAGATGTGGAAGACATTTTGTGAAGAACCTTCAATCGTTGCATCAATGGCGCAAGTAAAGGAAAAGAGAACACCAACCAGGAAGAAAACCACTATTTAAGAAATAAAACAAGGGCAATTATGTAAATTCACCACTTAACGGTATTTCTAACGTTTTTAGGCTAATAACGCTACGGTAGATGAATTTGCAAAAGTTGAGTGCTATTTGGTAGAATTGCAAACAAAAATAGCTAGTTTGTGAATTTCGTTATACTTGGTGCTTACCAGGTAGAATATCCCTTAAATTTACCTACAATCTTCATGCACACAAGGTTTCCGAAGGCGGTCAATATTTAATGCAACGATTTTCGGTGTATAATAATGATGTTGATTACACATCAACTAATCACAAGTATAAAATTTTCTTCCAAAGAACTACGGCCATAACTATTTGTAATGATGTTAAGATACCTGAATATCGTATCAAATTTGTCCCTATTCAAGATATCATTTCACAGATCCATGATAACACTGTTTTGTGTGGTAAGTAATTTTACATGTTAGATTAATTATGATTTCGATGTATATTAACTTAAAATATTATTATTCAATGCTAAAATTAACAATCTATTTTTTCAGATGTTGTCGGCCAAGTTGTGGGGTATAGTGATGTTGATATGCAATCTCAGAAAAAAACGATAACACTAGACCTTACGGATGAAAGTATGCTTTTGTGTAATTATCAATATAAAATTTTGATTATATTACCTGTTTTCAACACATCTATTGATTTTATTTTTTTTCTATTTTGTAGTGATAATCATGTGTCTTGCAAACTATGGCAAAGTTATGCCGAACAAGTACATAATTTCATTTCACAGCAAAACACAAATGAACCTTTTATTTTAATCATACGTTATGCAAAGGCAAAGGTTTGGCAGGGAAACATTAGCATATCCAACACTATGTTTGCATCAAGAATTTTAATAAAACCTGATATTCCAGAAGTGCAAGAGTTTGTCTATAGGTATTAACAAAATATTAGTTCATATAATAAGTACTCTAATTAATTTATTTATATAAGTACTCTAATTAATTTATTTTTTGTGTCTAAAGGATCAATGAAACCAAAGGAGAGAGTTCTCTACAACTCTCGGAAACTCCAAAAGATGATTCCAAATCTGATGAATCTCTTTTCCTATCAAATCATCAAGCTGTGACTTTAAGAGATCTACCCTACCTCAAAACAGTAAACACTTATTTTTCAAAAAAATTTTAATAATTATTTTCCAGAAATAATTGTATTACATATATCTTTTAATATACAGGATGGTGTTTATGTTGTACTAGCTACAAGTAAAGCCATGGACCCTGGCCACGAATGGTACTATCTTTCATGTCAAAAATGTTTGGATGGTGTTAATAGGGATGCTAAGGGCATTATGTTTTGTCCTTCATGTAAGACAAATATGACAATAGTTAAGTATGGTATATTTGCGTTGTTGTAAATTATTTTGGTATATTTGCGTTGTTGTAAATTATTTTGGTATATTTGCGTTGTTGTAAATTATTTTGGTTTTAATACTTTGTCGACAATTATAAAGATGTGTTGGTTTTTTCAATTGTTTCGTATCTCATATTTATATATTAACTATTTAGAAAATAGTTAAGTTTATAATATTAATATACCCTCTTTTTAAATGATTGTATTTCATATTTATTATTAAAAGTATACTTCATCAAACAAAAAAAAAATTAATGATTGCGTGCATGGCACGGGTAAGTACCTAGTTTGTTACATAAGAGCCGACTAAAAGAAGCTCAAAGAATAGGAAGAGAGGGGAGTTGGAAACAAAACCAATTCAATCCATCACCAAAGAACACATAAGGGCCATGTTAATCATAAATGTACTACGAAGCATTAGAGCAAAGTGGCCAGCCGATCTCTCTAAGCACATTTATGTGCAACAAGACAATGCCAAGCCACATATAGCACCAAATGACACTGAGTTTTTACATGAATCAATGAAAGATGGGTTTTACATTCAATTTGTTCAACAACCACCCAACTCCCTTGATATGAATGTGTTAGACTTAGGGTTTGTTAGATCAATTCAAGCACTACAGTATCAAAAAGCAGCATACAATGTCACCAATTACTTAGGGCTGTAAACAATGCTTTTGACAACCTAAGTCCCCAATGTCTTAGGTTTGTTTTCATAACTTTACAATCATGTATGGTTGAGGTAATGAAAAGACAAGGAGGTTTTGACTATCAGAATTCCTCACATGAACAAGACAAAAGTAGCAAGAGAGGGCACATTGCAAGACTATTTGAGCATTGACAAACAATTGGTGCTTGACTCACTTCAATTTTTATTTTCAAGAATAAGCACAGACACAATGAACCAGCTAGTGGAAATGATTGGGTATGCAGGAGACAATCATCAAGCAGTAACCAACAGCACTAAATCATGAAGCACAAAATGGGCCATATACAGAAATAATCAGAATTTTTGGGGCAAGAACAGAAACTTTTAGGAGCCAAACAATGGAAAACTAGCAAGCCAAACAACAGAAAACCAGCATGCCAAATAACAGAAACCAACAAGCCAAACAATAGAACATCAGCTAGCCAAACAACAGAACACCAGCAAGCCAAACAAACAGCAAGCAACAAGCCAAACAGAAACCAGCAAGCAACAAAAATCATCATCAAACCAGCAGTAACTTTTGGGAGCTCAAATGACATTCCGTTTATTTTAGGACACACTTTTGGGATCTTAAAACGTGGGTGTTTCAGAAGTAAACAACAGTGTAAAAAATTTTGTGTTGTTTAAAATGAAACACTTGTATATTTATACAAAGAAATGAAAATGGTGGGTTGTTTGCATTACTCTCAGGTACTTAATTTTTTTAAATCATAGAGTGATAAAATCGAACCACATCTTTGCACTTGAAACTCAGAAAATATTCCAAACCCCAAATAGATTCGATTTTAGGTAGCTAAATAATGCTCTTACTAAAAAGTTCATAGAGCAAGTTTTAAAAATGCATAAAAAACGACTCAAAAACAAAATCCTCATTAGTCAAAAAACCACATGCACTCACAAGAACAGAAACTCACTTGAGAAAAGACCAAGCTTATCAAGCCACTCTTCTTATTCACAATCACTATTCGAAAAAACAGCATCAACGGAGGTATATTCATGGTTCTCCCAATCATAAGGGTCAGGTGTGTAGATGGGCTCACCTTCAGAGTCAAGTTCTCTTCCCCATTTAGGATCAGTCTCTATAGAGGTTGAATCTTCATAGTAGTCGAACTTTAATGACCCAGATCTAGGGTTTCCATCATTAAAACCCAAATACTAAAGCTTAGATGGCGATTTGTAAGGGGATTTACAAATACCCAAATTCGAAGAAGAGGGCGAGTTAGGGTTTTTCAGGGGTGACTTAAATGGCGACTTAGGTTTAGGGTTCTTCAGGGGTGAGTTCTTTGGTGAGTTAGGGTTCATAGTGGGTGAGTTAAGGTTTTCCATGAGAGATGAAAAGTCGAAAATCAGCGAGAAGGAGGTAACAGAGAGAAGGAGGGAGAGAGATGAACAGTCGAAGATCAGAGAAAAGGAGGGAGAAGAAGGTTCTTGAAGAACCCAGCAACGAAGAAGATGAAGGGGTCATAAAATGTCGATTAAGAAGGAGCTAGGGTTAAAAGAAACAGTCAAATTTATTTAAGTAGAAAGTACCTTCAAATTAAAGAAATCAAGATGATCTGACCGCCGCGAGTGGTGTACCTACAACCACCAAGAAAGACTAAACCGGGGGCTGATGTCCCGGGAAGCCCTCCGACGCTTAAGTCAGACCGAAAATCAGAAATGTAATAAGTGTAAGTATATGTATAAGAGTCGAATTATGTACCTTCTTCACGTAGATAAATGAAGTATTTATAGAAATATTGTGGAGGTAGTTACCTCATTAATGGTAGTTCATGGTGATAATTCTTGTGTAAGTAGGGGTAACAAGTAGTTATTGAAAGTTGTAGTTTAGGCGTTGACTTATATATTGACTTTGACCTTTGATGAGGAGTATATTTGACATTGCAAGTATACGAGATATTTGACCCGTAACATTAGCCCCACGCATATAGAGGAAGAGTGGATGACCAATTAGAGGAAACAATCTAGGTCTATATGCGGAAGGAAGAATTAGTCATACAGTAAAAATATCTCGGATTTTGGATGTGTCAACATTTGGATGTCTTCAAATTTGGAAGTCTCGATATTTGTGCGATCATATGTCTCAGCCAATAAGGGTCCGCCTTATAGAAATCTCGAACTAGGATCAAGACTTGGCTTGTTTGTGCCCCAACTCCTCAGGTTGGACCAATAGAAAGTGCGACTTACAGAAGTCCTGGACTTTGAATCAAGACTTGGCTTGATTTTAGCCCCAACACTCTATAAGGCCAATGGGGGGTCTGACTTATAGAAATCCCGAACTTTGAATCAAGACTTAGCTTGATTTTGGCCCCAACACTAGGTAGGGCCAATCGGGGGTCCGACTTATAGAAGTCTCGAACCATGATCAAGAGTTGGCTTGATTATAGCCCCAACACTCTGTAGGGGATAGGGAGTCCGACTTATAGAAGTCGCAGACTTTGAATCAAGACTTGGGTTGATTTTTGCCCCAACACTCTGTAGGGCCAATAGGGGGTCCGACTTATAGAAGTCTCGAACCATGATGAAGAATAGGCTTGATTTTAGCCCCAAACTTTGAATCAAGACTTGGCTTGATTTTGGCCCCAACACTCTGTAGGGCCAATAGGGGTCCGACTTATAAAAGTCTTGGACCATGATCAAGACTTGGCTTGATTTTAGCCCCAACACTCTGTAGGGGATAGAGAGTTCAACTTATAGAAGTCCTAGACTTTGAATCAAGACTTGGCTTGATTTTTGCCCGAACACTCAGTAGGGTCAATAAGGAGTCCGACTTATAGAAGTTTCGGACAAGGATCAAGACTTGGCTTGATTTTAGCCCCCATACTCTGTAGGGCCAATAGCAAGTCCGACTTATAGAAGTCCCGGACTTTGAATCAAGACTTGGCTTGATTTTGGACCCAACACTCTGTAGGGCGAATAGGGAGTCCGACTTATAGAAGTCTCGAACCAGGATCAAGACTTGGCTTGATTTTGGCTCTAACACTCTGTAGGGCCAATAGGGGTCCGACTTATAGAAGTCTCGGACCCTGAAAATGACATAGGTCATTTTGGCCCCAACCCTCCAGGTTGGATGATAGGAAGTCCGACTTATAGAAGTTTCGGACTTGGCAAATGACATAAGTCATTTTTGCCCCAACCCTTCAGGTTGGGTGATAGGAAGTCCGACTTATAGAAGTTTCGGACCTGATAAATGACATAGGTCATCTTGGCCCCAACCCTCCAGGTTGGGTGGTAGGAAGTCTGACTTATAGATGTCTCGGACCTAACAAATGACTTATTACTTCAATTTATACAATTTGGCTTTCTTTTTACGGCCAAAATCTCTGAGTTTTAACTCGTACAATCTCGATATGGGGTTATATAAGCCATAATATCAGCCCCACACATAAAGGGTGAGAAAGTATAGAATTTTACGAGGGAGGATATCGACTTTTATGCGGAAAATAAACATACCTCAATGAGTCCATGCTTGGTTGAAGCCCCATGAATAATTAATATTTTGCCTTTGGGCCATTTTTAATGATTCGGCCTTGGAGCCTAATATGATGATTAGACGTTTCAACTTGATATGATAATTCGGCATTTGAGCCTTATATGATGATATGGCCAAGCAGTCAATCACCTTGGACTTAGATAAGGAATCACATTAGATAAATCCTTTGACAGCATTGATGAATATTCGGATCAGATATAAGTCTGCAATTAATGAATATGGATCGGACATAGGTCCGCATTGCCCAGCCGTCAATCACCCGGGACTTTGATAGGGAGTCATACTGGATGATTCCTTTGAAATCATTAATGAATACTGATCAAACATAGGTCCACCTAATTAATAAGTGATCGAGTTATCAAGCTACGTGATACTCGCTATGATTACTTTGACAAATAACGCCAAAAATCACTCGTTTCGGGGCTAAATAAGAGTCCGAGTTATCAAGCTAGGTGACACTCGCAAGGATTCCACTTTCAAACAAGGTGAAAGTTTGATAATTAAGATGAATACTATGAAAATATCGCCTAAAATCAATCATTTTGGGACTTAAATAATAATATGATTTTCAAACTAAGTGAAAGCTTATATGATTCCATAACAGAACAAATAAAGCCAACGTTTCAAGACTTCAATAATAATAATAATGACTTTCATTCTAGGTGAAAACTCAGATGACTTCATAACACGAATAATAACGCCCACGTTTTGAGACTTGAATAATAATATGACTTTCAAACTAGGTGAAAGCTCAGATGACTTTATACATTCGTCGTCGAAAACCACATATAAGTATAAGAGCCAATATAATTAAATAATAATGGTGAAGTATTTAATTCCCACGTAGAAATAATATAATATTCTTCCAATGTGTGTCGATATCATACTTGATCACTAACCGATCACTACATCATTTAAAAAGGTAAGCCTTGATATTAACCACATAAGTACATCATTTGATGATTTTTTTTTTGTCTCTTTGCTAAGTAGTCGGATAACTGCCCTCATTCTCATACATATTTTTATTTGCTAAGAAACGGTCGAATTTATTTAAGTAGAAAGTACCTTCAAATTACGAAAATTGAGATGATCTGACCGCCGCGAGTGGTGTACTTGCAACCACCAATAGAGACTAAACCGAGGCTGATGTCCCGTAAAGCCCTCCGACGCTTAAGTCAGACCGAGAATCAGAAATGTACTAAGTGTTAGTATATGTATAAGAGTCGAATTGTGTACCTTCTTCATGTAGATAAATGAAGTATTTATAGAAATATTGTGGAGGTAGTTACCTCATTAATGGTACTTCATGGTGATAATGCTTGTGTAAGTGGGGGTAACGGGTAGTTATTGGTAGTGGTAGTTTAGGCGTTGACTTACAAATTGACTTTAACCTTTGATGAGGGGTATATTTGACATTGCAAGTATACGAGATATTTGACCCATAACATATATATATATATATATATATATATATATATATATATATATATATATATATATATATATATATATATATATATATATATATATATATATATATATATATATATATATTATATAATATCTATTCGATATATATAAATATATTATTATCTAATTATAATATATTATATCTATATAATATATATTATATATATAGATATATATATATATATATATATCTATATCCGTAGATCTATCGTGAAAGCTTTATGATTAGGTCAAGCTGGATTTCCTGGGACTCCTGTTCTCAGTTATGGAAGAACATGGGCTTCCCCCCTAGGTTTGTTCAGTGGATCAAAGCGTGTGTTACTACAGTCTCCTTCTCTATTCTGGTAAATGGTATGCCTCTTAAGCCTTTTGATGCCAAGAAAGGTGCTCCGTCAAGGGGACCCAAGGTCGCCCGACCTTGTCGCAATTGCTATGGATACCTTTCCAGACTGCTCCACAATCAGAGAGACTCTTCTTCCTTCCGATATCCATCCTAGGTTGCCCAAGAAAATACAATCTCATGCACCTCTTGGTTTGCAGATGATTTGCTTATGTTCTGCAGGGGCTGATTGCTCCTCCGTCCAAGAGCTTATGATTATTTTTGCGAAATTCTCAAGGGCGTCTGGCCTGGAAGCAAACAAAAATAAAAGCAATGTGTATATGTCGGGTGTGGATCATCAAACCAAGGAGCAAATTCACAGCTTGCTCCAAATGTAAAGTGGAGAGTTCCCTTTCAGATATCTTGGAGTCCCCCTTCATTCTAAAAAGCTAAATGCTCGTGATTGCAGACCCCTGGTGGATAAGATCATCGGTAGAATCAGTTACTGGTCTTCTCGGTTGTTATCTTACGCAGGTAGAATCCAGCTGGTTAGAAGTGTGATTGGGGGCATGCAAAATTTTTGGGCCCAAATCTTCTGCCTCCCAAAGAAGCTTATCAAGATGGTTGAAGATGTTTGCAGATCCTTCATCTGGACCGGTAAAGAGGGTATTTCTAGGAAAGCTCCCATTGCCTGGAAGCAAATTGTTTTGCCTTTTGCGAAGGGAGGCCTCAACATCAGAGATATGTACTTATGGAATAAAGCGGCTATTCTCAAGCACTTGTGGAACATTGAGCAGAGTAAAGAAAATTTGTGGGTGAAGTGGGTGCATAGCTACTACTTGAAAGATCGAGGGATCTATGATGCAAATGTCTTCATACACGCATCATGGATTTTCAAGAAAATCATGAAGCAACGAGACACAGTGAGTCAACTGGGAGGCTGGAATAATATTACTACTGGGGCAACTTTTACGATTGGCAGGGTTTATGATCGTCTTATTACAGAGGTCCCAAAGGTCCCTTGGGGGTATACTATGATCAGAAATGCAGCTACGCCTAGTGCCAGATTCATCACATGGCTTGCTATTCAGAACAGGTTGGCCACCAAAGATCGAATTGGGAAATGGATGGATATCTCAGATGATCGATGTGTTTTTTGTAATAGAGCAACCGAAACAGTCCAACATCTCTTCTTGGAGTGCCCAAACGCACAGGAAATCAGGACTCGGGTTTTCAGTTTTCTTCCTAGAAGCCTTGTAGGGTCGGACTTCTACGCAGAGAGCAGGGAACTGAGCAAAGTAAATAGAAAGAACACAGATAGGGCAAAACTCATCGTAGGGCTCTGGACAGAGATGGTGTACAACATCTGGAAGCAGCGTAACAAGAAAATTTTTGACAACCACATTTTGAGTATAAAGGAGGTTGTAGATTGTATAGTGTTTAGAATCGCAGGTCGAGTTAAGAGTAGCATTGTAGATATGCTTGTTGCTAGGTAGTTGGGCTTTTTTTTGGGCTTTCGCTCTGTTGTTTTTGTTGAGCGGTAGCGTTTTTGGGGCCTCAGGTGGGAGTTAATTTCCCCCCTGTGCTTTTGTATATTTGTCTCTTTTTGGTATATAATTCAATTAATTGCCAAAAAAAAAAAAATATGTATATATCTATATATATATATATATATATATATATATATATATATATATATATATATATATATATATATATATATATATATATATATATATATATATATATATATATATATATATATATATATATATTGAAAATTTGGAATATATTAATAGAAAACGAGGAAAAACCCACACTGTAACTTAGGACCCCTAACCCGCTGGCATAAAAAAACCCCGTAGGGAAAAAAGCCATAGGAAGAAGGGGACCAAGAAACAGGCCACCCAAAACAGTATAGGGGTGAACTATGCAACTACTTATACCAAAAAACACCAATACACGCTTTTCCTAGCACCATACACACCAAGGAAAATAATACTAAACACCAAATAAGATAAATCCGCTACAAACACCACGAACCAGCAGCCTCGACAATATTCCTATTACCCGCCTGAGGAAACACCATATTTGGACCGCCAGAGAAGACCTCGACCACCATCTTCACGAAACACTCCTGCAAGAGAAAACAACTCTTCGCATTCCACCCAGCAACATTGAAACACCAAAGTTTAAACACCAAGAGAAATTCAAGACCACGATCTTCGAGAGTCACCCACGATGTCGACACCAAGAGCCATAATAACACCACGAGGCTTCAAAATCAGAAGCTGAAAAACGCCAAAACGCCCACAAATGTAGAAGAAGAAATTTAAAACTCCATCGAGAAGCCCCCACCTTCAGACAAATTTTTTTATTCCCAGATAGCATCATTGAAACCTTGAAAAGCACCAAGAAGACCAAAAGCATCTTTAAAGCCGTCTGACAGCTTTTTGTATTTTCAAAAACACCAGTGGGACAGCAATCCAAATTTCTAGCCACACTAGTGGAAAAAAAGCTATTGGCTGCGGCTAATTGGCTGCGGTTTAAAGTTGTACGCAGCCAATAGACAAAATTTAAAAAAAAAAAACAATAGGGCTGCGGTTTGTTAGCTAGTCCGCAGCCAATAGACAAAATTAAAAAAAAAAAACATAAAGGGCTGCGGTTTTCTTCATGTCCGCAGCCCAAAAACATAAAGTCCAACCCAATTTCAGCCAATATAACCCTAAGTTCACTCTTAATTAAAAACCCTCTATCTCACAAAATAAAAAAAAAAAAGCTCTCTCTCTCTAAATCCCAAAAAGGCACGGTTTCTTGCTCTCAAGCCCAACCCTTCCATCTTCTTTCAATATCAAAAACCTTCATCTTCATTCTTCCATATTCAATTTCTTAAAAACCCTTTCCTCTCAAGTCCTTTATCTCCTTTCTCAAAAATTCTTTCCCAAAAACCTTCATCTTCCATTCATTTTCGAGCACAAAGATTATCATGGGTCTTCAAGTTTTTCGAGCATAAAGATTATCATGGGTCTTCATTTTCGAGCACAAAATCAGATGGGGTTCTTTGTTTCGAGATTTTAGGGTTCTTAATGTAGATCTGGGTTAGTTTTTTTTAGTGTATAATAATTTTTTTTAATGTAGATTTGGGTTATTGGTGTTGTAATTTTTATGTTCGTTTTTTATTATTCTTCATTTTTTTAGTTCTTGTAATTTTTATGTTCGTTTTTTTAATTTTTTTAGTTCTTGTAATTTTTTAATTTTTTAGAGTTAAGTTTTTTTTATTTAAGTTTTAGTTCTTGTAATTTTTATGTTTCGTTTTTTTTTTTTGGTTTGTTGTTCGATGTTTCGTTTTATGTTTAGATCTGGATTTTAATTTATTCGATGTTTCGTTTTATGTTTTTTATGTTTCATTTTTTTTTGATGAAGGGCTAGAAATTTCAGATCTGGGTTGTAATTTTTTTTATGATGTAATTTCGTTTTATATTTTTGTTTATATCTGTATTTTCGTTTTATGTTTTTTATGTTTCGTTTTTTTTATTTTAAGTTTTAGTTCTTGTAATTTTTATGTTTTTTATGTTTATATGAACTGGGTTCTTATTTGTTCTGAAATTTTCGTTTGAAGAGATCTGTTCTAGTGATTATTTTGTTTTAATTTTGATGTTCTTTGTTTTAATTTTGAAGGTTTTTGTTTGATGTTCTTGCATTTCAGATCTAGATTATAAAACGAAATTAAAAAAAAAAATTTTTTTTATTTTGAAAAAAGCCTAAAGGGCTGCGGTTTTTTGACCTGTCCGCAGCCCTTTAGTCTTTTTTGGGCTGCGTATTTTGACCGCAGCCCTTCTCTAATACTAAGGGCTGCTACAATAATGGCTGGGGTCAAAATACGCAGCCCATAATGGCTAAAAAACCGCAGCCCTTAAGGTTTTTTCCACTAGTGCCACCTAAACACCCAAAAAGGCCCACACCCTAGCCATGGAGATAACCAACAGCTAATTAAAGGAAACGACCCTACAGCTACCAGATTCCCGCCTAAAAGGAAACCCAGAAAACAACACCCAAGGAAATTTGAAAAACCCCCACCACCTGCTTTCACCTCCAGCCCCACCACCTAACCTAAACCAACACCCAAGGGCCAAAGCTGAAACGTACGTCACCTAGCTGAAACGACGTCAAACTTGCACCAAATCTCAGACATCGACGTCACCTAGCCACCATTGAAATCCCAGATACGAAACTTCGCATACCAATTATTCCAGCAGCCCACTATCGACACAAAAACCGCACACCCCAACCGAGACAGCAGCTGGAGGACTCCAAACAGCTCAAAGTTATACCGCTTAAAACTACCCGCAAAAGTTCAAAAAACTAGAAGAAATCCGAAACACCATTGAACCCCCATCGTTGAACAACTCTAGAGAAAATACCACCAGAGAGCACCATCAAAACCTTTTGAGCACCCCAGAATCGAACCCACCACTGTAAACCAACCTTGATAATCATAATTAAAATCAAAACAAGAAGACCGCAAAGAGCCAAAACAACCATCCTTGAAAACGCCACGAACAGCTAGCACACCAGAAGCACCCCCACCGTATCACCAGAAAAACCATTTGCCCAAACATCTTCAACGACCAGAAATCAAACTCCGCCATTGAAACCAGACAAACGCTAGACAACTACGAAGACGTCCGTTCACAGCCCCACCATCCGCCATTGAAACCAGAAAACAAAAACGCTATACGCCTATAATACGATCTTCAAAAGCTCCATAGAACTTAGACTCCGCCATTGAATACCAGCAAACACCAACCCCAAAATAGTAGAAAACCCAGCCGCAAAAAAAGATAGACAACCTACCTTAAACCCCTTGAGAAAAATGACTCACTCCAAAGCAAGAACTAAAAAGAAAAAAGAAAACTTAATACGAGACAAAAACTGAGTGCCAAGCAAAGAACCCAAAAAGCTTAGGCGAAAGACCACCGAGAGCGCCGTCCAGACCACCCATGAGGCCCTCCAAAGGGGAGGAAAACCTAAACCCTAGGAGAGCCTTTTCTTGTTTTTCACTACAAAAAAATTGCAATCCAGCGACCCAATTTAGCGACTGAACGATTTTAGTCGGTATTATCGACTAAAATACCGACTAAAACGTTTTAGTCGGTATTACCGACTAACAAGCGACTAAAAAATTTTGGTCGCAGATTTCAGACTAAGTTGCGACTTTTTTTTTAGTCGCTATTTTTCCGACCATAAATGTAGTCGCTAGTTAGTCGCCAAAAAAAAAGGAAAAAATACAGGAATAAGCGTTTTATTTTGTCCGACTAAGCGCCGACTAAAACTGGGTCGTTAAGTAGTCGGCAATATCCTGATTTTGTCTATAAATACCCCCCCTGCGTCAATTTTCATTTGCACCATTTCCCTCTTCTCTCTATAATTTATCTGTTCTTCTCTTGTCGCCATCCACCACCACCCCTGTTTAACTCTCCTACTTATTGAGAAGAATTAAGTAGGAGTGGAGGTGGAAGGCGAGAAGTTGAAAAACAAAAAAATAAACGGTCTCGAAATATTAATAAAACGATTCAATCATAATAAAAATATGGCATATTAAAATTGAATATTGATCTTGGAGCTACTAGACCTTTCAACTTTATCATGTTTCTCACTTGCCCCGTTCTCTTCGTACCCATACTCGAGTTTGTTTTCTTAAGTATGGGTTCGGGAAGAACGGGACAAATTGCGAAACATAAATTTAACAGTTCAATCGTATCAAAAATATGGAAAAATTTGATATTAAAGGTATGAACCACATTTGCTTATAAACATACATAAATTTGTTTCTCATTGTTGTTCATTGTATCCCTCCCCTCTCGACGCGTACATGGTTGATTTAATCGGTGTACGCGTAGAGACGGGGTTGGATATAGTGATTAACATAAATTTAATGGTTGTTTTTAAACAAATGAGACTTGCCTCAAATTTGTTTTTCACTGTATCCCACCCTCTCCACTCGTACATGGTTAATTTCAATCGGTGTACACGTGGAGAAGGGTGGGATATAGTGATTAACATAAATATAAAGGTTGCCCCAAATTTGTTCTTTACTATATCCTACCTCTTTTCATCTCGTACATGGTTAATTTCAATCGGTGTACGTGATGATAAAGGGGAAGGATGTAGTGATTTACATAAATTTAATGGTAGTATTTTGTTGTATTAAAAAATACTAATGAGCTTTCTTTTCAACATATCCTACGCTTCTTGATACGTACATGATTAATTTCACTCGGTGTATCAATCGGTGTACGTTTCAAGAAGTAGTAGGTTATGTTGATTAACATAGCTATTTTATCACGAAAAAAATTATAATGAGCTTTTTTTTCGTGCCGTTTTGTTCTTCACTATATCCTACCTCTATTCAACTCGTACATGGTTAATTTCAATCGGTGTACGTGATGATATAGGGGTAGGATGTAGTGATTTATATAAATTTAATGTAGTATTTTGTTGTATAAAAAATTACTAATGACCTTTTTTTTCAATATATCCTATGCTTCTTGACACGTACATGATTAATTTCACTCGGTGTATCAATCGGTGTACGTGTCAAGCAGTAATAGGTTATGTTGATTAACATAGCTATTTTTTCACGAAAAAAATTATAATGAGCTTTTTTTTCGTGCCGTTTTGTTGTAATAATTATCAGTACTTAATCGAAATATATGTTCTTTTTACTTATTGTCCTGTATGTTTACTATAAAAATGTGTTAGAAACGCTTAAAATATGTTTCTCAAAAGTGTAGAAAATGTGCAACGTATTATTTTACTTATATTTGCTACTGAAAAAGAATAATTTTTGATTTGCAAGGCGTTGGTTTGCCCGATAGTGGTACTTACGGCCTATTCTACTACATCTAGTTCATCATCGGGTGGCTCCCATTTGTTTTAAGATATGAACAATGTCAAAAAACATATAGGAACTACTAAATGGTGAATTGGAGGGAGTATAGGTTGTAAGTTACACTAATGCGCGATAGTGGTACTTACGGCCTATTCTACTACCTCTATTTCACCGTTAAGTAGCTCCAATTTGTTTTACGATATGAACAATGTCAAAAAACATATAGGAGCCACTTAATGGTGAATTAGAGGGAGTATAGGTTGTAAAGTCCACTATTGTGCAGCCAACGTCATGCAATGAAAAAAATTTTCTTAGTAGAATCATAATAAGTAAAGTTACGATGCTTATTTTCTACATTTTTGAGAAACATACTTTTAACGTTATCAATTTTTATAGTACATACGACGAACTAAGTAAGGAAAAACACAATTTCAACTTAGTACTAATAATTTTAAAACAAAACGGCCGGAAAAAAAGCTCATTTTAATTTTTTTTTTAAGTTTTACCGACTAGCTTGCGACTACAAAGCCAGTCGCCAACTAGTCGGTAAAAAGTGGTCAAATGGAAGTTATTACCTGAGTATCCGTTTCAAAAAGGGTCAAAAAGCACTTATTACCTGAATATCCGTGCTGTTAGCGACTAGCCTGCGACTACCATTGTAGTCGCCTAGTGGCACTACAAAAAACATTGCATGTACCCACACTTATTTAGCCATGCTTATTTAAGTGTGGCCAGATATTTTGTAATTAGCCACACTTTTAGCATTTAGGCACGCTTATTAGGTGTGAGAATAATAGTCTCACTTATAAAGGCTAAAAGATCAATTGAAGAATATAATATATGTAAACAATTTAGCCATACGTATAAGTGTGGCTAAATGTCAAGTAAATGAAAAAATAAACAAAATTTCCATACTTAATAAGTGTGGCTAAATATCAAGTAAATAAAGTATATAATCAATTAAGTCACGCTAAATAAGCAAGGCTAATGTCAATTAAATTAAGCATATCATCAATTCAGCCACACTTAATAAGCGAGACTAAATATTCAATTAAATAAATAAGTAATCAATTCAGCCACACTTAATAAGCGAGGCTAAATAATAATTAGAAAAACATGTAATCACGTCAGCCACACTAAGTGAGCGTAGCTAAACTAAACTAAAAAGAAATCACGGGCAAATTACAAAGAAGCGTTTCATCTTCTCGACATTCCTGGCTTTTTACTCGACTTTCTCCTCACTGCAAATAACTTACCATAACCCTAATTTCGTTATTCCCACTTGTTCTTGTTCACTTTTTCCTCAATTTCACATTCCCGCCGCCACTCACTCACTTCTCCTCTTGTTCAGTTCTTACTTAATCCTCAGTCACTCAGCCCGCAATCCTCCCTTGTTCTTCGTTTTTTGGGTATTGTCGATTTTATTTGTTTATGATAATCATTTCAGTTATTTGGTTTAATTTGTTTGCTTTTATGTAAAGATTTTATGCTAATGATTTGAAATTCTGCAATTAAAATTTCTTAGGTATTGACGATTTCTCTGCTTCAGAGTTCAGACCATCTTCTAATTGACAATTTTTATGTTGATGATTCAAGTTCATTTTTTTTCCTTTTGTGTATAGAAATCCTTATTTTTGGGTTTTAATCTAGGTTTTTTTTTTTTTTTTTTTTTTTTTTTTTTTTTTTTTTGTGTGTTGGGTTTCTTATTGTTCAGCTAGTTATGTTAAATTTTTTTTTTTGGGTTTGAGTGTATTTGTTTGGTCTACACACAATCATCTACTGTATATTCATCAAACAAGGCTTAAATCTATATTCATATGACAATTCTATACCAGCAAAAATATTTTGCTTTGCAAATATACCAACTCGTATCTCTCCTATTCTGTCCATTTTCTTGTATCACAATGTGGATTACTGTAAATTCAAAATAAAAGCATGAGAAAATAGTCAGGGGAACAAGTGGAAAGTACAAACTATAAGAGAATATGTCAAAATGAGGTTGTGATTAGTGAGTTTGAGTTTGATTTTTATGTTAAGACAATTGCTCTTTTGGATTTTTTTTTTAGTAATTTTTCGGGTTTCATTATTTGAAAATTTTTTGAATTACTTTTTTTGGTTTCATTTTTTGTAACTCGAATTTGTCTATCATTGAGGTTGTGATTAGTGAGTTTGAGTTTGATTTTTATGTGGGTAATTGTCTCCTGTCAATGAATTTGAAATAGGTAAGTTGACGATCTTCAGATATTGTTTTCGTCCTCCCTTAATTTTGATTATAATTAAAATGAGGCTGGGCACAATCTATGTTGGATGGACTTTGTATATATTTAGTTTTATTTGTTGCCCATTTATAGTGATTGGTATTGGTATTTGGAACTAATTTGCATTTTATAAAAGTATTTGATACATTTCATTATACATTACTCTAGTCTCTACCATTCCTCCTCAAGTTTTATCAGATGATACAATTAAAAATTGAGATAGGCAATGCATTGTTTTAAATTGAAAGTCTCTCGTTGTTTGCTTGTTGCTTGCTTATGTTAGATGTGAGTTATGAGGTGTGATTTTGTTGATTTTTGTCTAATGTAGCTGACTGTGATTCCTACTTGTTTCGTAGCTGATTGCAACCTAAGAATTGTTGTCTAATGTAGTGCTGCTGCTGCAAACATCTGTTCTATAAGGTGCTGCCCTATACTAAGTTGTGCTGACTGAGATTCTGATATGTGTTCACTGCATAGTTTATGTTCAATGGATTCTGATGTTTGTTCAATGCAGATCAAAATTCTAATGTTTGTTCAATGCATATAAGTATTTATGTTCATTTGGGGCTTGAATTCTGATGTTTGTTCAAAGCAATTTAGAATTTATGCTCAATGCAATGCTACACTATCGTTCAATTGTAATACCTGATCAGAATTTTTGTTTTGATGTTTGACATTTTCTACTACTCTGATCAGAATTTATGTTCTTTTGATGTTCTGATGCAGAGCATAATTCTTTGCCCTGTTGAAGCTGATGTTTGTTCATGTCAGTAGCTGATCATGTTCGCAATGGTTGTTTATGTTGTTGGGTCTTGTGCTGGGTGTTTTTTTTTATTTTGATGCTGAATATGCTGCTGAATTCGCTGCTGACTGCTGTTTCCTTTGTCCGTGTTGCTGCTGCTAATACTTGTTGAAGTACTACTGGCTGTAGCTGTATCATGATGCTGTCTTCTGAGCAGGATCTGCTACTTATGCTGTGTTCTGCAGCTAACCTACTTATCCAATGCTGCTGGTTTATGTGCTTGGAGCTGCTGCTGGCTCATTGGCCTGCCCCTGTTTCTGCTGACCCAGTTTCTGTATAGGTGCTGGTGCCCTGTGCTGAGGAAGCTGCTGCCTGCTGCAACGATGCCTGTATGTTGCTGGTGTGTTCTGTTTTGGCTGTTGGGTGGCATGCTGTGAGCTGCACAGAATGTTTTTTGCTGTTGTGTTAATTGAGATGGTCTGTTTGAGCTGTGTACTGTTAGGCTGTTGTGCGGTCTGCTGTGAGTTGCACAGCTGCTGTTCTGTTTTGGGCTGGTTTCCGTCTTGCTGCTGCCTTTTTTGTATTAATTGAGATGCTGGCTCCGGTTGCTGCGTAGTTTAGCGAAGCTTTTTGCCACTGCTTTTTTTGGGAGTCCATATGCTAGGCTGCGTTCTTTTGTCCACCGCCCCATGTTATTTTGTATTTCGTACGGTGTGACTCTAGTATTGAACCTATGATGGTGCTTTATTGTTTTGGCCTTTTGTTTAGGACGTTTGTTTCGCTTCATAGGTAGTTTGCTTGATGTACGCCGTATGTGGCCTTTTGAGATATCCCGGAGGCTCCCGTGCACATGAAGAGTGAGGATGAGAAACCTTTCCTAGAAGGTGTGCTCATCTTTCACACAGATGTAATGTAGGGATCCCCTGGATATCTGGGTTTCCTAACCCAGCCTTTTGTAAATGATTTCGTTTATATGAAAAATCGTTTGGCAAAAAAAAAATTAATTAATAATATTACTATCAATAATAATAATAAAAATAATAATTTATTGTCAAAATTAACCAAAATGTTAGTTAAGCTCATTAGCCACACTTATTTGTGTGTGAAAACAAGAGCAAAACAATTGACTATGAAATTATTTTAGCCTCGCTTATTAAGAGATGATAGTTTACAACACTTATAAGCGTGGCTATAGGTACTACCAGCCACTATTATAAGCGTGACAAAGAGCAATTTTAGCCACGCTTATTAAGCGTGCCTAAAATTTACCCACACAAGCAGAGACCTCGCTTTTTTAAGCGTGGCTAAATCCATCAGCCTCACATATAAGTGTGCCTAAATGCATTTTTAAGCGTTGGTAGCTGCAACTTTTTTTGTAGTGTGGTCGGTAATTTCAAAATTTAAAAAAATTAGGTGGCACATTTTTTAATGACCGACAATATACCGACTACACGAACAGTCGCAGGATTGTCGGAATTTAGTCGCCATATGTTCAGATTTACCTATAAATACCCCTCATCGATAGTTCTTATTACATTTCATATCAATCAATTCTCTCTCTATTTCATTCTCTCAAAATTATTTAGGTATGATATTAGTATTTTACGCTTTGCCCGATAGTGGTACTTACGACATATTCTACCTCCAATTCACCATGTAGCTCATGTTTGTTTTACGATATGAATAATGTCAAAAAACATATATGAAATACTTGATGAATTGGAGGGAGTATATGCCGTATAATGTCAAAAAATTTTAATGAGCTTTTTTTCCGTGCTATTTTGTTGTAATAATTATCAGTACTTAATCGAAATATATGTTTTTCTTACTTATTATGTTGTATGTTTACTATAAAAATGTGTTAGAAACGCTTAAAATATGTTTCTCAAAATAGTAGAAAGTGAGCAACGTATTATTTTACTTATATTTGCTACTGAAAAAGAATAATTTTTGATTTGCAAGGCGTTGGTTTGCGCGATGGTGGTACTTACGGCCTATTCTACTACCTCTAATTCACCATAAAGTAGTTCCTATTTGTTTTACGATATGAACAGTGTCAAAAAACATATAGGAACCACTTTATGGTGAATTGGAGGGAGTATACGTTGTAAAGTCCACTATTTCGTTACCAACGCCATTGCAATGAAAAAAATTTTCTTAGTAGAATCATAATAAGTAAATTTACTATGCTTATTTTCTACTATTTTGAGAAACATACTTTTAACGTTATCAATTTTTATAGTACATACGAAGAACTAAGTAAGGAAAAACGCAATTTCAACTTAGTACTAATAATTTTAAATCAAAATGGCCGGGAAAAAAGCTCATTTAAAATTTTTTTTTTAATTTGTACTGACCAACTCGCGACTAAAATGTGGGTCGCTAACTGGTCAATATTCTGAAATTAGGAATTTGCACGTTTTTAATTTTTTTTTTTTTAAATATAATTTACCAATGAAGTATTTTGTTGTTTTGCAGAGCAATGGACTTACGAGCTGAAAGAAGTTGGATGTACCAACGAAGTTCTAAAGGAGTTTATAATATTAGATATTTAGAAGGGGTCGAAGAATTCATGCAATTTGCAAAGAAAAAAAATCCAAATGAAGTTAGATGTCCGTGTAAAAAGTGCGGTAATGGTAGAGTGTGGGTTCCAGATGTCGTAAGAGACCATCTATTAAAAAAGGGGTTTGTTGAAAATTACTACGTTTGGTACCTGCACAAATGTCACGACGGAGCACCTATTTGTACTGATTGGGCTTCGGTTGAGCCACAGCTGAACACGGTTCAAAATCCGTATGCACAAATGGTATACGATGCAGCAACGAGTGCTTTTCCGGATACACATCATCATTTTCTACCGCATCGTGATGATGTCGTCGATAATGAACCATACTCGCCCGTTCAAAATGATGAAGAGCCAAATCCTCAATCCAGACAGTTCTTTGAAATGTTAAGGGCCGCCAACTTACCTCTGTACCCTGGCTGTGAAACGCATACTCAAATGTCGGTCATAGGAAGGATGTCTAGCCTGAAGACAGACTTTCGTATACCAGAAAGACTTTATGATGAGTTATGTCAATTTATTATTGAGTTGTTGCCGAAAGATAATCGGATGACAACAAGTTTTTATGATACGAAGAAACAAATTTCGGCTCTTGGATTGCCAGTAGAGAAGATTGATTGTTGCGTCAATGGGTGTATGATTTATTGGGGCCAACAGCGAGTATGACACAGTGTGATGAGTGTGGGGTTTCAAGATGGGTATCTGATAACACTCCTAGAAAGCAGTTTCACTACTTTCCCATCGGTCCCAAGCTACAACGGCTGTATGCTTCTGCGACTACTGCCAGCCACATGAGGTGGCATGCGGAGCACCGATTAGAGGATGGAGAGATGTGTCACCCCTCGGACAGTGAGGCCTGGTTAACTTTTAACGCGACGCATCCGGGTTTTGCACGGGAGATAAGAAATGTGAGACTGGGGTTGTGTACAGATGGTTTCAATCCATTCGGCAGCTCGGGACAACAATATTCATGTTGGCCCGTAATACTAACTCCATACAATCTTCCGCCCTTGATGTGCATGAAGAAACAGTACATGTTTTTAACGGTGATTGTCCCGGGCCCTAACAATCCCAAACATAAGATTGACCTGTACCTGCAGCCATTGATACACGAGCTAAAGTTGTTGTGGGAAGATGGAATCCAGACATACGACGTATCCAAGAGGCAAAACTTTCAGCTTCGTGCGGCTTTGATGTGGACAATCAACGACTTTCCAGCTTATTCAATGATGTCGGGGTGGAGTACAGCTGGCGTGCACGCTTGTCCATACTGCATGGATGAGTCCAAAGCATTTTATTTAAGACACAGTAGAAAAGTGAGTTGGTTCGACTCACACAGAAGATTTTTACAGAGTAGGCACCCCTACAGCAGAAACCGGACAATGTTTACCCGTGGAGCTGTTGAAAAAGATGATAGGCCCGACATACGCACGGGAAATGAGCTTTTAGAGGAGCTGGATCGTTTCGGCTTTTTACGGGTATATGAAGACGATGCAGCTGACTTCAACGCAGAACTCAGTAAGCATTGTGTTGGATGGAAGAAGAGAAGTATTTTTTGGGATTTTCCGTACTGGAGCACAAACATGATCCGTCACAACCTTGACGTGATGCACATTGAGAAGAATTTCTTTGATAACATTTTCAACACAATAATGTGTGTGCCGGGAAAAACTAAGGATCATCTCAAGGCACGTCAAGATTTAGCCGAGCTCAGGATCCGATCAGAATTGCATCCAGTTGGTTCAACCATCCCCAAGCCATCATACACACTGAACAGAGAGCAAATGACTGTCCTTCTTGAGTGGCTTAAAACTCTGAGATTTCCTGATGGGTATGTCTCAAATTTAGCCAGGAACATCGACATGGCTAAACATCAGGTATTCGGGATGAAGAGTCATGATTGTCATGTGTTCATGCAACGACTGATTCCAATTGCGTTTCGAGAGTTGCTGCCAGCAAATGTATGGGCAGCTCTTACTGAAATTAGTCTGTTTTTTAGAACTCTTACTTCTCCGAGGATTTCTGCCGCAGATATGTGGAGGTTGGACGAGGAAATTGCAGTGGTGCTCTGTAAGTTAGAGATGATATTTCCTCCAACGTTCTTTGATGTCATGGAACATCTACCTGTTCATCTAGCTTACGAGGCGAGGATTGCTGGTCCGGTACAATATAGGTGGATGTATCCCTTTGAGAGGTAATTACTAATTACACGTCTAAAATATAAGTACTATTTACTTTTCTGATAACTTTTTACATGTCTTAATAATTACACTAGTAAAAAAATCCTTATTTGTATCTTGTTTTTAAGCTCATTTGTATCTCATATTGAGGGTTACTAACAAGTGGGTTACAAATAACATATTATTTGTATCTCTTGAAAACCCAAGATACAAATAAGGGTTATTTGTATCCCCTATTTCAAACAGGGGATACAAATAACATATTATTTGTATCGCGTTTTACATACATGCGATACAAATAATGGGTTATTTGTATCCCCTGTTTGAAATAGGCGATACAAATAACCCTTATTTGTATCTTGGGTTTAAAACAGGCGATACAAATAACCCAGTTATTTGTATCCCCTATTTAAACCTTAGATACAAATGACTTTTTTTTTAATTGAAAAAACATATATAGCCCTATATATCTATATGATCAAGGGATTATTAATATAATATATATCTATAGAAGTCATTCAAGGCTATTATATATATAATATACGATTAAATAATATGTACATTAATTAGAAAATATTGTATTACATAACATCCACAACTACACTTAATTAAAATTAGAAAGTATGATCCACAAGTACATGCTAGTAAAAAAAGTCTCATTAGTGACCCCCTATTTGTATCTATTTTTGAAATATAAGATACAAATATTGTTTTTTGTATCTTTTATTTTAACAAAAGATACAAATAAACCTTATTTGTATCTTGTTTTTAAACACGCGATACAAATAATAGTTATTTGTATCTGGTGTTAAAATAGGGGATACAAATAACTATTATTTGTATCTTGTGTTTAAACACGCGATACAAATAACAATTATTTGTATCAGGTGTTAAAACAAGGGATACAAATAACTGTTATTTGTATCGGGTGTTAAAACAGGGGATACAAATAACTATTATTTGTATCTTGTGTTTAAACACAAGATACAAATAATGAATTAGAGAAATAGTGAAATAGGCGGGACTCTAATAAAAAACCTAATTTCTAATTTTTCAAAGGCCGCCCAAAATCTTTCATCAATCTGCTTACTCCTTCATTCACTTCACACGAATTCTTTATTTCACGAACAGCTTTTCGATTTCCTTCACATAAACCACCCAAAACCCTTCTTCAATCTGCTTTTCGATCTGTCAATCTGCACAAATTCCTAATTTTTGCTTTGGATTTCGTGGTCTGCTTCATCGTTTATTTGTGCGGTTTGCTTCATCGTGTATTTCGTGGTCTGCACAAAATCCTTCATCGAGCTTGCTTCATCGTAATCGATACAGTTAATTCCTAATTCTTAATTTCTAATTTCTAATTTCTAATTTGTGGTTTGCTTCAATAAATCTCGCAAATTCCTGCTGCAGTTGGTGGTGTTTCTTTGCTTGGTTCCTAATTCATCTCGTTTGCTTCAATATTCGCATTCATACAATACAATTTGTAGAAGTTTTGTAGAATTTGGGTAGAGATGACGCCTTTAAATACAGTAGGAATTTATTAAGCTTTTTTGTTACTCACTTCGCTGAATTCTTGAAGCTAAAATACAGTAGTAATTTAGAATACAATTTGTAGAATTTTTGATGGTATTGTGCTGGCGACAATAGTCTTGAGGAGACGTTCCCTATGGGATTTGTGAATACAATTATGATGGTATTGTGCTGGCGACAATACAGTAGTAATTTAAAAAAAGTAGTAATTTAGAATACAGTTTGTAGAATTTAGAATACTAGATCCTTATGGGATTGGTATCATAGATGCTCAAAGGTAGTACACTACACATCTCTTGTTTTAACCCCATATATTGTAAACCATTTTTTCTGGGTTTTGTTTGGATTAATTATTGATTTTTAAAGCTTAAATTTTTGTGGGTTTTTATGATTTTTACTTGGTCAAGTATTTCTCATGTGGGTGTATCTTTTTTTAATTAATTATTTTATGATTCCTTTTTTTTTGAATTTTCTCTTGTGTGTTAGTAAAAGAAAATGTTGGGTTTAATTTAGGCATTTAATTGGCAATGTAGATCTACAGCAGCTGCAATGATGATGGGTGAAGAGTTTCATAAGTTGAATAGAGTAAGAATGGCAAGAAATGAGTTTTCTGGGTTGGATTCAAATCCTGGTTCAAGGCAAATATACTTAACATTCCCTGCTGACAGCACTTTCAAAGAAGATGTTTCCAATTATTTCAAGTAATCATTTTTTTCAACTCATTATGACTAATTTTGAATTTCTACCCTTAATTATTTCTAATTTATAACATTAATCTAGTACTTCACATACTAATTACCTAAAAGAATCTGTATTTATTTGTGTTTTTAAAGCTTATTTGGACCAGTTCAAGATGTAAGGATCCTATATCAACAAAAGAGAATGTTTGGATTTGTTACATTTGTATATCCAGAGACTGTTAAGATAATATTAGCTAAAGGAAATCCTCATTTTGTATGTGATTCTCGTGTGCTTGTTAAGCCATACAAGGAGAAGAGTAAACTTCCTGACAAGTAAATTTTATCTCTTAATCATCATATATTCATATTGTTTCATGATGTTTTTTCATTTTTCTTGATTTGGGCATTTTAATCATTTCATATATATCTTGTTTTAGGAAACAACATCATCAACAATTGGAAAGGGGAGAGTTTTCTTCATGTTCTAGTCCTTCTGGTCATGATGGTAGAGACCCTTATGAGTTTCAACTTGGTATGTTTAGTTTAACCATGTTCTTAATTTGGATTGTTTGTTTCTCTTTTGTTGTACTCCTTTGTTTCTCCATTGACCGAAACCCTCAACTTTGTCTCTGAAAATCCATCCCTTCGAATGTGACCGAAACCCTAAACACCTTTTCTAGGTAATTTCAATTTTCTTTTTCGTTTTGATTTCAATATTCTGACCAAAATCGTTTTGATCGAAATCTTGTTTCAATGGGGTTGAATGAATTGGTGTTGGTTTGATTTTTTTGTTGTTGGATAATATTTTGCAAGTATGGCATTTAATTGATTCATTTTACTCGATTTTTATGAAGATTTATCTAGTTTCAATAGTTTTCGACCTTCTTTGGTGTGGGTAAGCTCTATTCTTCATTTAATTTTGATTTTTGTTAAGTTTTACAAATTAGGGTTTATGTTGTGGAATTTGATTTGGGGCTTTTTGATGTTAAGGTTCTATAGATGAATTAGTTATAATGAAGAGTTAATTATGTGTTTATTTTTAACCTAGATTATTAATGTTTATATCCTTTATCTTGAATTAGCATGTAGAAGAAATTCGTAAGACTACATTGATGCTTCTTTTTTTTATCTCTGCAACTTAGGTGGTCATGTTGATCATGGGAAGACTACATTGACGGCAGCAATTACAAAGGTGCATTAAAATAAAACATTTATGTTTCTTTTTTTTTTTTATGGTTCAATTATTTTAAATTAGTTGATGCTTCATTCTATCCTTTCTAGTATAAGCTGTTAGTTCCTTATGTAGGGTTTGTTTTTTTGAGTTGTGTATTAAATTTTTTGATAATGTAGATTCATTTTCAACTAATTAGTGTTGTTTGCTTGGCTAGGTTTTGGCTGAAGAAGGAAAAGCTAAGGCTGTTGCATTTGATGAAATTGACAAAGCTCCTGAAGAGAAGAAGAGAGGAATCACTATCGCAACGGTTAGTTGCTTTTGTGATTCTTATCAATTATCATCATCTTATCACTTCAGATGAGGATGATTGTACAATTATACATGATTGGATGATTCTGTTTAATTATAGGCACACGTGGAGTACGAGACTGCGAAGAGGTATTATGCACATGTTGATTGTCCAGGACATGCTGATTATGTGAAGGTAAATACCGTCCTATTTGTGTGTTTGAAATATACAAGGATTTCCTTTGCCACTGTGCTAGAGGGCTGAGTTATTGTCCCCATATGGTCTTCATTTTATGAGGATCATGCTACGAATCAACTGAATTAGTTCTTATCCATCAATTAAAGATGATTTGATAAAGGACTTAATGGTTAGTGTTTAGAAAATTGTGATTTTGTGGCATCGAAGTATAAGGACTTATTTGTCCACCGGCCAATATCTTCTTATCTAGCCGTCTTAGCATTGTTTTGTCTTTATGTGTGGGATGTCAAAACCAATTCTATAATTAAATTCTAGAGCTAGATATACCATTTGTCTATGTTCAAAGAGAATTGGGCACAATTTGAAGGTTTCTTATCTAAATGGTGAAGTTTGTTATGTGGATTGAGATTTCCTATAATCCTTTCAACTTGAAGGACTAGATGACTAGGTTTGTTATTTCTTATCAAATTAGAAAAGGAAAAATTGTCTACAACCACCTTATTTAGTATTTAATTTTATATAAAACTATCTTACTCGATTTTTACTATTAACAGCCAGCACCTTAGATGTTTTTTTGGTTCTTGTAACATTGCCTTGTTTGGTATTCCAGCCAAAATTTTCATAGTGGTTTTGCATATAGTGTGTACATTTAAGTTTTCCCCTAATTTCACCTATATATTTGTAGTCACTAGTAATCCACATATTTCAGAATTGATTGACATTAGAAGGGTTGAGATAGCTCAACATGGCAATAGTTGTGGCGCGATTCATTTAGATGGTAGGACTAGTGATAATTACCAAAAGGGTGGTGACCATGATGATTTTAATAAATGTGAAACGAGAAAGTTTGATGAATCTACATTAACGAATATCAAAGATAGATTGAATGATGCAAACTTATTGATAACCGAGAAGTGAAATACCGAGAATCCTGCCACAACAGTTCTTTTAATTGAAAAGTTATATGCACAACAGGAGAACATACAAGCATGGTGAGTGCGATGAAGACAGTAAAGCTCCTCCATGTACAGGGTAATCGTTTTTTCAGCTTTTAATTACAAATATTCGAAGATTAATTTGTCTCAGCAATAGATTAAAAAAGTATCCAGTTTCATGACTTGTTCATCCCTGCAAGAATGGAATTGAAGCAAAAACAAGATGTTGAGATTGTAACTCAATTTTTTAACTTCTAAGAATGATTAGATACTGATCTGGAGGCTTAGATATATTGTATAAACGTGGAAGACGTATGAGTGTATTTTAGTAGTATAGGAGGTTTTTTTTTGTTATTGGTTATTTTGTAAAAGATAAAAATTAATTATATATACTTTTTCTTATGTATATTAATAATAATAATAATAATTTTTTTATCTGTTATGTCTCGTACTGTCTTGATGGCATATATATATATATATATATATATATATATATATATATATATATATATATATATATATATATATATATATATATATATATATATATATATATATATATATAGGCTATATATTTTTTTTAATTAAAAAAAGTCATTTGTATCTAAGGTTTAAACAGGGGGATACAAATAACTGGGTTATTTGTATCGCATGTTTTAAACACAAGATACAAATAAGGGTTATTTGTATCCCCTATTTCAAACAGGGGATACAAATAACCCATTATTTGTATCTTATTTTTCATACATGCGATACAAATAAGGAGTTATTTGTATCGTGTGTTTCATACATGAGATACAAATAACCCTTATTTGTATCTTGGATTTTCAAGAGATACAAATAATATGTTATTTGTAACCCACTTGTTAGTAACCCTCAATATAAGATACAAATGAGCTTAAAAACAAGATACAAATAAGACTTTTTACACTACTAGTAAATTACATTAAAATTACATAACAAGTTAATTAAAATTACATTTACTTTAATAAAAAGTTCAATCTAAAGTACTTTGCACATTGCTCACGGACTTCATCTATTTCATCTTGGCTATATGTGATTGATCTTGCAATATACTCCTTCAAAACAAATAATAAACAAAACAAATTAAAATAAATACATTATTATTTATGAACGCGCGCATTCCATACAATAACGACCTATATCTATATTGTAACCTTGAAAGCAAATAACAAAACAAAAAACACATTAAAAGTTCACCAAATACAAAAATTCTGCAGAAATTTCGGCAAAGTTCCGTTTGTAAAATGAATAATCCATAAATTTTTAAACTCATGTACCTGCAAATAAACACAATACAATAAAAGTGGTGTTCATAACCACCTTTAACACAAAATCACACTGAGTAGTAGAGAAACAAAGTGATGCACTATAGAAAGGTATTTTCCAATCACATTTAACACAAACCAGTTCCTTATTCATACATATAGTATAATTTATTCCAATCAGTGTTCTCAATAGACTGCCGTTATGAAGTACATTTCAAAAATTAACGCTAAGTGTTCCAAGTTATAAAAGAAAACACTGAATTCTAAAATTAAGACATAGTGCTTCATAATTTTCTCCAATGAATGCCTCATAAATCATACCCAATTTTCACCATTTTGGATTAGTTAGTCGACCATAAACATGCCTTTTAATCAATTTGTATTTACAACACCCTTATATCTAACTTAAAAAATAGTAATCCTTAGATAAATATATCAAGTAAAGCAATATACAGACACAATCACACCACAGCTAACCAGAAAATTCATTAAAAGATAGCTACATGCCAAACACTATCAAAAACTAGTAAACTTACGAAAGATAAAATAAAACCTAAAGAGACATAATCCTTACAGAGTTCTTAGGCATTGAGGTCATATGTATCAGCTTCTTGACTCCTACTGAAGGCAGTTCCTCAAACCTCTGTATGGACAAAGGTTGCTGAACAAATTTTTACAAAAGTGCAGTAAGAAGATGTTATCAAGACAGAATAAGAGTAGTCGCACCAAGAGGTGAGAAAAAAGAATACAAATTTGTCGATGAACTAATATTAAAGTGAATAGCAAATTGGTCAAAATGGGATTAAATCAAAACAAAACCCATATATTAAAAGAAAAACAAAAACAAAAACCATATATTTAAGCGTAAATTACCGTTTGTAGATGAATTAGTAAATTGGTCAAATTGATGAACCAATAACTAAAAAAGTGAACAGCAAGTCTAAACAAACCAAACTTTCATTGTACATTTTTGGAGAAAAAATGTTCAAAGAATACAAGAATACTATTGCAGGCGTGTTATAACATATACTAAAAAGAACAAGTAAAATAAGCTAAATGATGACATTAAGGGAAAAAAACGTACTCAAACGAAAGTACAGTGACATGTCATTCACACCCTTGCATTCAGATTACCTATGCTAAAAAGTTAACTTGGCACTCGGTTATAAATACCCAAATTGAAGTCTTGGAATTCATCCATGGATGACATTTACACTTTAATTATGATGCCCTTGTTCACAGTTTTCTTTAGTAGGTAAATGTGAATGTCATACAATTCCTTAGTAGTATAGTAGAATTGGCACAATGAACAAAAAAATCTGTGATTCCTTGGTGTTAAGGCAGCAAATTTTCTTTCGCCCTACCATAAGAACAAGATCAGAGGAATAATTTCCAATTTGAACATGATCGAGTTGTGCAGTCGGCTAGAGTGTATCTTCAGGCTACTACATGGTTTGTCGGATTTAGAGTAGCTAGTATGAACAATCCGAGTTTATGCAACCAATTATCGACCGACAAATGTCGTAGAATGACTTGACCAGACAAGTGCAGTCTACTCACTCGCTGAACCAGTTTTACAGAGTGCCCATGTAAAGTGTAAGTATACAAATCAAACAAAGATGTTTCCGATTGACCTTCAATAATAAACATCATCTGGCAACTTTACGCAAATCAGACGTGCACTCCATAATCTAATCTCTACTTACAAACTTAAAAAACGTACTCAAACGAAAATGATGACAAATGAAAGCACCCACTAAAAGGGCACCAACCCAATTGCAAGGGTGGCAATCTAAGTTAATTAAGATATCATAATCATTCTTTGATACAGGAGAATCAACATCCAAGGAAAACCATAGTGATAATCAACTTGTTAATTAAAATAATTTACCTACTTTGTTAAGCAATAAATAAGCCAATAAGAAAAGACTAAATATATAGAAGTAGAAAATTGGCTCCCATTATCAAGGGATGTTTAAGTCTTAGGAGGCACAAAGTGATGCAATTCTGAAGATTCTCTTTTTTTAACTGAAGAAAAATTATAAAATGCATCTAAATAATGTAAGATTAAATGGGAAAACTAAATTTCTGATTACATATCCATTTCAAGGCTAACTAGATAAATCTCCATAAAAATCGAGTAAAATGAATCAATTAAATGTCATACTTGCAAAATATGATCTAACAACAAAAAAAATCAAACCAACAAAAAGAACAATTACATCAAGAATCACATAAAAACAAAGAACAAAACATATAAAAGAATTTGTTGAAATTTGAAAGCAAAATGAAAAACAATGAAGAAACTATAAACTATATACTAACAAATACTAACAAATTATATACTCCAGATGATACACATTGAATAAATACTAACAAATTATATACTCCAAAAGTAAAGAGAGACAATGAAAGGGGAAAAGGGAATGGAAAAGAAACTATAAACTGAAAATAATTGAACAATTTATACAATCATTTTCCAAAAGAACATACTAATTATAAACAAAATCAATGAGAGTATCCAAAATCATATACAAATCTTTTTCATGAAGGGAAAGTCATTAAATACAAACCTAAAAACATTAAAAGAATCCTAAATCGACAGCAAATTTGCAAATAAACTACCAATAAGCAAGGGTTGCAAACAAATCACCACAAAAGTAGAATGAATAAGAAAATGTAAAGATCTGAGTGACATTCAACAAAATCCGAAAAAAAAAACGGATATTAAACTAAAAAAGAGATTTACTGACCTTTCAAGAGTAAACCCAGAACAACATGTGCGATGAACTTCAAAATTTGAGAATAAGGGTTTGGAATTGGGGAAATCTTGACTCAAAATCGGATGAAAATCCCAAAAACTTCCACACCCAATTACAATTAGGTAAAAACTTAGGAAAACAAGGTGGGATTTTATCCCAAAGTGTTGTCTAAGAACAACAGATGGCAATGGGTTTCTCTCTCTAGGATGTAGCTTTCTCTCAGTAACTTGACAAAAATGGTGAAGCAACTTCCGATTTTCGTTTAACAGTACAGCCGTATAGATGCAAATATACCCACTGAAATTTTGGTTTAATGGGTTTTGGAAGTTGAAGCCCTGTGAAATTTTGTGAGATGAACTTCCAATTAAGCGTGGTGGGCAAATTTTGTGACGTTGAAGCCCTTCGAAATCCCTTCGAAATTTTGTTCTATGAAATTATGTGGAGATGAAGATGAACAGCCCTTCAAAATCCCGCCTATTTCTTTATTTCTCTAATTTATTATTTGTATCTTGTGTTTAAACACAAGATACAAATAATAGTTATTTGTATCCCCCGTTTAAATACCCGATACAAATAACTGTTATTTGTATCCCCTGTTTTAACACCCGATACAAATAATTGTTATTTGTATCGCGTGTTTAAACACAAGATACAAATAATTGTTATTTGTATCCCCTATTTTAACACCAGATACAAATAACTATTATTTGTATCGCGTTTTTAAACACAAGATACAAATAAGGTTTATTTGTATCTTTTGTTAAAATAAAAGATACAAAAAACAATATTTGTATCTTATATTTCAAAAATAGATACAAATAGGGGGTCACTAATGAGACTTTTTTTACTAGTGTTACTCTTTGGTTTAAATTACAGGTATCTTCGACATTTAAAACTTAATGTCAAAAACAAAGCACATGTTGAAGCCTCGATCTGCAACGCATATCTTACAGAAGAAGCATCATACTTTGTCTCCCATTACTTTGAGCCAGATGTTCGATGCAGAGTTAGAGATCTTCCTAGAAACGATGACGGATGCTTTAACAACGTCAGACCGGGTGTTTTGTCCATATTCACACACCCAATCAAATTTCATGGTCGGGGTAAGGCTTTTATGATGGATGAAGCAGATCTCAAAATTGCTCAGACTTATATTCTGCGAAACTGTCCAGAGGTGAATCAATTTTATGATCAATTCGTACACTTAATAACAAAGTACGAACCTTATCTAAACGCAGAGCAAGTTGACCATGTGGTCCAAGACCAGTTTGCCTCATGGTTTAAACAGATTGTGAGTACACGTTAACCATCGTTACTTGTTGTGTAAATAATATTACGTATTTACATTGAATTATTGTTTTTATATGCAGTCCAGGGACGGGTTTCTTGACGGAGTGGATAATGCCGATATTCTTAAGGACCTCGCCGAGGGACCTTTGCATAAGGCACGTCGCTATGATGTTTGTTACGTGAATGGTTATAGATTTCACACTATGTCTCATTCCTCAAAAAAGAAATCTTCTGAGAACAGCGGGGTGTGCGTGAAATCTGATGATAACAGTCCGGATGAAACCGACTTTTACGGAAAGTTAGAGGATATTATTGACCTCGCGTTTGGAGCACTTCCAATGAAACGGGTCACTCTATTCAAATGTCATTGGTTTGATCAGACTACCACCGGATACGGCCATGGTACGAGAATCCATCCGCGTTATAAGCTGGTTGACGTTCATATTGGTCGATCCTATAGAAAGTACGATCCTTTTGTGCTAGCCTCTCAAGCTTCCCAAGTTTATTACTTATCTTATCCCAGTTTAAGGCAAAACATGAAAGATTGGCGAGCCGTTTGCAAAGTCAGATCAAAGCAATTCGAGGAGACTGCTTTTCAACTGGAAGAGAAATCACCGGATTTTGTGGTAAATGAAGATGTTTCTGACGCACAAGTCGAGCCGTTGCGTGATCCCGCTGGAGAACTTTTAGTCTTAGACGAAACGGTTCATGATGACGAGGAAAATGAAGACAACGACGAAGATCTTTTATTATCTGACGACGAGGATGTCGATGACGATTATGTAACCCAATAATATGGTATTAATAATTATATGTTTATTTAAAGTTCTTTTTTTACATTGGGTCGTAAGTTTTGTATATTTTAATATCGTATTTAAAATTTTATTATTATTAATTATAAAATAATAATAATAATAATAATAATAATAATATAATAATAATAAATATATTAATAATAATAATAATAATATTACTAATATTAATACGAATAATAATACGAATAATAATAATAATAATAATAATAATAATAATAATAATAATAATAATAATAATAATAATAATAATAATAATAATAATAATAATAATAATAATAAAACGAAAACAATTAAAAAAGAGGCGCCAAATTCAAATCTCCGACTACCATACCGACTATATCTGAGTCGCCAAATAGTCGTTAATTTGAATCACGTAGCTTCCTAGAGAAGCTACTAAGATTGACAAGTGCATTGGAAAGGTAAAAAAACTTTTCAGTATACCGACTAGCCAGCGACTATACTTGAGTCGCAGGTTAGTCGGTATACTGAAAAGTTTTTTAACTTTTACACGTTTTCTGAAAAGTTACTGCAGGTAATTAATGAGGTGGTTGAAATTCTTACCGACTATCCGCCGACTAGATGTTAATCGCCAATTAGTCGGTGTGTTTCAACAGTTTTTTTTGGTCTTTCCAACGTCTTTTCAAATATTAACTGAGGCAATAAATAAGGGAGGTTAAACGGTTAAATTTTCACCGACTAGCCACCGACTAAGTCTGAGTCGCCAATTGGTCGGTGACATTTACGGTTTTAATCCAAACGTTTTAAATTTACCCTAATATTCAGCGACTAATTATCGACTCAGGTTGAGTCGCAGGTTAGTCGGTAAGGGTTTTATATAAAAACCCTAAACAGTACGAAATTCCCGTCATTTTCATTTTGATTTTCATTCTCTTTCTCTTCTCCAAACGTCGTTTTCTTTCTCTCTTTCTCTCTATTTCATATTCCTATTTTCTATTTCCTTCTACTCTTTCTTTCTTTCATTTCAAAATTCCTACCATTTTGGGGTTATATTCATCTTGATTCCGACTACATTCATTTCCAAGGATTAAAGGTTAGTCTTTTTTTAAGTTTTTTTTTCCATGAACATGAATTTACATGATTTTTGTATAATTTTACATGATTTTTTCATGAACATGATTTGCACATGATTTTTACACGTTTTTTTTACATGTTTATTTCAATTGTTTATTGATTTTTGGGTTTTTTGTGAATTACAGCCTCAAAGTTTAGTCGTTTTGTGAATTACAGCCGCAAAGTTTTTTTTTTATGAATTACAGCCACCAAGTTTTGAAAGTGACCACCATTACGGCCAGATGACCGGTTATAACCGTTGACCAGCCATTTTACCTTTGACTTTTCTTTTTTTTATTTTAACTTTTTTTTTTAGTTTTTTTTCTTTTCCTTTTTTTTTAATTTAATTTCTCCATCCTCTTCATCATCTCCCTCCTTCTTCTCCACCATGTTCATCCTCTTCCTTTTTATTTATTTTTTTTCTGATTTTGATTTTTTTTTTTTTTTGAGTTTTTCATTTAATTTTTTTTTCCCCATTTTCTAAACATGAAAATCCCAGTTCCACCATTATTAAACCCACCAATTGTTTAATCAAAATCCCACATTACATCTACCAACAACCCATCCACAAATATCATCTGATTTCCTCTAAAGTTTCATTTTAATCTCTTTATCTTAATTACCTTTTTTTTTTATCTATCATTATTGACACAATCTTTTTGGCCCGTCCTCTTCCGGCCCGGATTTGATCATGATTTCATGTTCTTCACCTGCATCACTAAATCTTGCTTTGGTTGATATTTGATTCAATAAATCCCCATTAAAATTCTTACATTGAGAGATTAATCTAAGTGTTGGAGAAATTAAACCCATTAAAATCCCCATTAAAAGGATTTGGTTCCTTTCATTTTGGGGATTTCATGAAAATGATTTGAATTTTGCCCTGAATTTTTTTCACTGATCTTGATGAAAAAACCCTGACAAATTAGCTTATTACACCATGAAATTGTGATGTAAAGGCATTTTTGGTTAGAAATCTGGGTTTTGTATGTACATGAGACAACATTTTGGATTGAAAATGGTGATTTTGGAGATATATAATACTTGTTTAATGGTCCTAAACAATAAGAATCTGAAACTTTTACAGCATGTTCACTGTAACAAGTTGTTATATTTCTCAATTTTTATCAAAACCCAGAAAAATTAAACCCTAGAACATGGGCTTGAGTTTAATGGTGATTGATTTTGAGCAATTTTGATTGAAAACAATAGGATTTGATTATGTAAAAAGAGGGAAAAAATTAGGGTTTTAGGGCTTGAGTTTAAGGTTTGAGCAAAGGGAAGAACATGGGCATCTATGGAGGAAAATGAAAGGAAAACAAACCTATGGAGATAAATTGTTTCGATTGTTTCTAAAGGATGAGTAAAGAGAAAGAAAAGAAAAGGAAAAAAAATCAGTTCAAAAAATTAAGCTTTTTAATGTGCAACAATGGAGGTGGAGGGAGAATGAGTAATTGGGGGAGAAAGAAAGAAAATGGGGAAAAAAATTAAATGAAAAACTCAAAAATAAAAACTCAAAAAAAAATATCAGAAAAAAAAAAAAGAAGGAAGAGGATGAACATGGTGAAGAAGGAGAAAGATGATGAAGAGGATGGAGAAATTAAATTAAAAAAAAAAGAAAAAAAAAACAAAAAAAAAGTTAAAATAAAAAAAAAGAAAAGTCAAAGGTAAAATGGCTGGTCAACGGTCATAACCGGTCATCTGGCCGTAATGGTGGTCATTTTCAAAAGTTGGTGGCTGTAATTCATAAAAAAAAAACTTTGAGGCTGTAATTTATAAAACGACTAAACTTTAAGGCTGTAATTCACAAAAAACCCTTGATTTTTTTACATATTTATTTCGGATGATTTATGTTGTTTTTAGAGTTTTTTTCGTTTTTTTTATGATCTTGTTTATGTGTTTAGATGTTTATAATCTTGATTTTTAAGAATGTTTACATGTTTATGATCTTGTTTACATGTTTGTGTTTTAGGGTTTACATGTTTATTTTTTCATTTTTTCGAATTTTTTCAATAACTTAATATTTTTAGGGTTTACATGAAAAATACTAGTTCATATGTTTTTAGAGTTTGCATGTTTCGTTTTTTTTTTTTGTTTTTTTTTTGTATCATTTTTTTTCTTCCGAAAAATATATGTTTTTAGGTTTATATGTTATGTTTTTTTTTATCATATGTTTATGTTTTTTAGGGTTTACATGAAATATACTTGTTCATATGTTTTTAGGGTTTACATGTTTTTTTTTTGGTTCATTTTTTTTTATTTTCGAAACATGTTTCGTTTTTTTTTTTTGTTTTTTTTTTTGTATCATTTTTTTTTCCGAAAAATATATGTGTTTAGGTTTATATGTTATGTTATTTTTTATCATATGTTTATGTTTTTTAGGGTTTACATGAAATATACTTGTTCATATGTTTTTAGGGTGTACATGTTTTTTTTTTTGGTTCATTTTTTTTTATTTTCGAAAATTACCTGTTTATTTTTTTATGGTTCGTTTTTTTTCAATATTATTTTAGGTTTATATGTTAGGATTTACATGAAATATACTTGTTCATATCTTTTTTTGTTTTTTTTTTGGTTTTTTTTTTCGAAAAATAGATGTTTATTTCGTTTTTTACATGTTTATTTCGTTTTTTTACATGTTTATTTTCGAAATTTTACATGTTTATTTTGTTTTTTAATTTTGTTGGTTCATTTTTATAAATTTTCTGAGTTTATTTTGATATTATTTTGATATTATTTTCTGTAAAAATATTTTGTTAAATTTAGATGTCTAGGAATGCGAAATAGTTTAACCACGCATAGACCCT
>JAAKBH010001197.1:0-39289 GCA_019776075.1 Amaranthus palmeri
TATATAATATATATAGAATAAAAAGAAATGTAGAGAGAGGATCTAGAGAGAGAGGCTCTCCTAGGGTTAGGTTTTCCTCCCCTTTGGCGGGCCTCACGGGTGTCCGGTGGGCGGCGGCGGCTGGTTTTTGGGTCGTTTTTTTGGGTGGCGGTTAAAGTCTCGGTGGCCGTCGATCGGCGGTTTTGGGTATTCTCCTTTTCCTTTTTCAATTTTACATCTTTTTAAGTTTTCTTTTCGGTTCGTCTTTGGCCGGCGGTTGCCGCTATTTTGGTGCTGTTGGTAAGGGATGCAGGCGGTTTTTCTAGGCTAGTTTTGTCGGGGTCTTTGGAGAGGCAACCCAGATCTGGAACTCCGTTTGGATTCAAGATCTGATTTTTTCTTTGGTGGATGTAGCATTGTTGGATTTTTTGCGGAGTCAGAAGTATGGTGGTTTTCCCCTGGTTGTTGTCTTGGTGTTATTTGGATGTCGAAATGGCGTTTTCCTGACTAAACTTTTAGGAGTTGGTTTGGCGTTGGGAGTTTAGGGGCTTCTCTGGTGTTTGTTGACTGGGTTGTCGGAGTTTCTGGTCAAAAATCCTGGAGGTGTTTGGTGTTTGTCGAAGGTCCTGGTGGGTGGAGTGGGTGGATGCTCTGTGCGTTTTACTGGTGTTGAAAATGGCGAACATTTTTTTCTATTTGTGGTGTTTTTGGTGTTGATAATGGCCATTGTTCTTGGAGCTGGTCTGGGGGGTTATCTTTTCGTGGGGGTTTGAACGATGGGGTCTTTAATTTTCTGGTGTCTGTTCGTGGATTTTTTTTCTGGTTCGAGGTGTTTGTTCAGAGTTTGGCTCTCGTTTTTCAGATTTGGGTTTCTCGGTGTCTCAAAGCCTGGCGTTTTTGGTGATATGGACCGCCATTGATGGGTGTCTTTTGGAGCTGCAGCCTGTAATAGCTGGCCCACCACGACCAGGGTGTAGGTGGCTGCTCTGGTTTTCTTGGTGTTTCTTTTTTATCCCGACGGCGGATTTGTTCTTTGGTGTTGATGGGGAAGGCGTTGAAGCTTGGTGGTTGGAGTTCTGGGGTCCATCTTGAAGGGCTGCTGCTTTGGGCTGGGAGTGCGCTGGTTGGTCTCTTTCCTCGTTGGTTTGTGCTGGGGTTGCTTTGACGGTGTGCCGTTGCCGTTGGTGTGGGTGTCTGTGGGTTTATTCCCTTTGCCTTTTTTGGGCTGCTACTAATTCTTTTTTGGGCTTTACTTGGGGTGTCGTTTTGTGGTCTGGATTTTCATTCATGGTTGTGGGGTCTGGATTTTCATTCATGGTTGTGGGGTCACGTTCGAGATTGAAGTGCTGGAGTGACGTGCTAGAAGTTTGAGGTCTGGATGCTTTGAGTTGCTGGTGGAATTTCTGACGGCCTTATTTTAAGTTGGTCTGGTGTCTTTGAGTACTGGTGGTTTTCTTTTGAAGATCCGGCCATTAGGGTGATGATCGGGAGTGTATGTCGTGGTGTTAGTTTTGATTTCTTCGTGTGTAATGTCTTCGGACCAATTTTATTGGTGTTTTTTCGATATATATATATATATATATATATATATATATATATATATATATATATATATATATATATATATATATATATATATATATATATATATATATATATATATATACATAAATATTTTTTTTTGCCAATTGATTTGTATTATATACCCAAAAGAATAGATACAAAGGGAGAGCTCAGTCCGGAAATTAACTCCAGACTAGCCGCCAAAAACACTACTGCTCACGACAAAAAGGGGAGCAATAGCCCAAAAAACAGCAAACTACACAAAGAAAACCCAACTAGTCAATAAGCATGTCTCTCATCCTACTATTCGCTCTCCCAGCTACTCTAAAGACTATACAATCTATAACCTCCTTTAGGCTAAAGGTATGGTTATCAAAAATTTTTTTGTTGCGTTGCATCCAAATGCCGTAAATCATCTCGGTCCATAATCCCACAATAAGCTTAGCACGGTCGGTTTTCTTTTTGTTGATCTGGCTCATCTTGGCGATTTCATCTTGGAGATTTGCCGCATCTAGCTTGTATGCAAGGAATTTAAAGGCGCTGGCCTTTATTTCTCTGGCATTCTGACAATCAAACAGGAGGTGATGGATCGATTCTCGAGCCCCCGAGCATAACACACAACTATCATCTGTTATATCTGTCCATTTACCAAGCCTATCTTTGGTTGCTAGTCTGTTTTGGATTGCTAGCCATGTGATGAACTTTGCGCTGGGACTGGCAATGTTTTTGATCATTATGCTCCCCCATGGAACCCTAGGGTTATCTGCAATAAGCCGGTTGTAGACATCCCCTATGGCGAACTTGTTACCTTTAGTGATGTTGTCCCAACCTCCAAGGTTCTCAACTAAATCTCGCTGCTTGATGATCTTTTTGAAGCACCAAGATGCGTGAATAGAGACCTGTAGATTCTGAATCTCTTGGTTTTTCATATAATAACTATGGACCCATTTCACCCACAAGTTGTCTTTTTGCGTGCTATATTCCACAGGTGCTTTAACAGAGCTGCTTTGTTCCACTTGTGCATGTCTCTCATGTTGAGCCCCCCTTTTGTAAAAGGCAGAACCATTTGGTGCCAAGCAACCGCCGCCTTTTTGGAAAGCCCTTCACTACCAGTCCATATGAAAGATCGGCAAATATTTTCCACCATCTTGATAAGCTTTTTAGGAAGGCAGAAAATTTGAGCCCAAAAGTTTTGCATACCTCCTATGATACTACGAACAAGCTGCACTCTACCCGCATATGAAAGAAGTCTAGAAGACCAGTGCCCAATTCTACCCATGATTTTATCTACCAAAGGACGACAATCTCTGGAGTTGAGCTTTTTTGAGTGGAGAGGCACGCCAAGATAGCGAAAGGGGAAAGAACCTTCCTTCATTTGGAGGAACTGGAGGAGCTGCTCTTTCGTTTGCCTGTCAATCCCGGAGAAGTAAGCATCACTCTTGCTGGTATTAGCCTCAAGGCCAGAAGCCTTCGAAAACCGGTTGAAAATACTCATCAAACTCTGGACAGAATGAGTGTCTGCTCGACAAAACATGAGGAGGTCATCTGCGAAGAGGAGGTGAGTAATGTTCTCTTTCCTGCATCTAGGATGGAACTTGAAGCTGGTGCAGTCTTTCTGATGTTGCATGAGTCTCGAGAGGTACTCCATAGCGATGGCGAACAAATAGGGGGAGATAGGATCGCCCTGACGAACCCCTTTATTTGCTGCGAAAGGCTTGAGAGGCGACCCATTAACCAAAATCGAGAAAGAAACCGTCGTAACACACGCCTTAATCCAACCGACGAATCTGGAGGGGAAACCAATTTCATCCATGACAGAGAAAAGAAACTCCCAGCTAATAGAATCATAGGCTTTCTTAAGGTCCATCTTTATCATGCATCTGGGGCTATTGTTTTTCCGAGTATAACCTTTGACGAGCTCTGCAGCTAGCATTATGTTATCCGCCATCTGTCTTCCTGGAATGAAACCTGATTGAGCCTGATCGATAATACTTCCCAAAACCTTCTGAAGTCTTGCAGCAGATTTCTAGAGATGATTTTGTATATGACCGTGCAGCAGGCAATTGGACGAAAGTCTCCCACTTTACTAGCATGGTTACCTTTGGGATAAGGGTAACAGTAGTGCAATTAAACCGGGGAAAACAATGGTGTTGGAAGAGAAGAAATCTTTAATACCACAGATGAGATCGCTTGTGTTGGTTACATATATAGATATATATATATATATAGATATATATAGATATTATATATATAGATATATATATATAGATATATATTATATAGATATATATAGATATATAGATATATATATATATATATATATATATATATATAGATATATATATAGATATATATATATATATAGAGATATATATATACATACATATATATATATATATATATACATATATATAGATACATATATATATATACTATATATATATATATATATATATATATATAGATATATATATATATATATATATATATATATATAAATATATATCTTATCTATATTATATATATATATATTATAATTATATAATTATATATATATATATAGTATATATATATATATATCAAACGAATGTCTAGAAACGTGCATCGAACTTTTAACGAGGCGGTCGCGATGTCTCGAAATGTGCGCTTGAACTTTAACGAATGCCTTCGCGAATATCTCGAAACACGAGCATCTTGTTCGAGTTGACGATGTCTAAGCCTCGAACTCTATCTATTTCACCCTCTAAATCTGCGAAATACCTGGAAATAACCCTCGAAACACCGCTGGGGGGACAAGAACAAGGAAACATCGCGTGTTAAAATCTATACAAAACACAAGAAACCGACGAGAATCGATCCCATAATGGTGATATAAGTGTGCCAAAAACGAGCCCATCACGAGGCAACTGCTGTTGTCCGGAAAATACGTGTACTTTCATTTATTATTTCACCATATTTATTATTCGAATTTTCATAATCCACTTTATAATTCATGGCCCAAAAAAAAAACTCACAAAAACCAAAGCCACAAACAACACAACTTATATTTCTTATCACACAATTACTTAATAGTTCCACGCACATATAATATTAATACACACAAAATCCATCCATTCAACATAACATAAAGTCATCAAACTAAAACATTCTCATCTACAACATTTCTAAAAAAAAAACCTAAAAAAATAAAAAAATAAAAAACAATAAATTATGATAATGGAATTAAATACTTGATCCTCTAACAAATTAAATTTTGTAGAGAATCATAAACCAATTTAACTTTTTGAATCTAAATATATACAAATAAATAAATATAATCCCTTAAAACAAATCAAATTTTGTTAAGGAATTTATAAACCCATGAATACTTATTTTACTTAATCCATAGATTTAAATTTCTTCTAACAAATTGAAATCTTGTTAGTGAAATTTAGATCATGAAACAAATTTATATAAATATTAAAATAGGTTTTATTCTTATAACAAAATTTGAATTTTGTTAAAGAATAGAAATAAATGAAAGATCTTGTAAAAGTTTTGATTTAATCCTTTTAACAAATCAATTTTATCAAAGGATTATTTAAATAAAAACTTGTATAAAATACTCAATCCTCTTAAACGCCATAGGATATCATCATATAGAAAATATAAAATATAATTTATTTTAAAAGTAAAAATCTAATATTAACAATTGAATTGCACTTACCCTTGATTTTGAGATTGAATGAATACAAAGTTTTTTTTTGTGTCAGCCGAAAATAAGGGAAAAGAAAAAAGAGAATTTTTTTTTAATTTCTTTCTTTGAGCCAAATACAAATGATGGAGTATGGAAAACCTTGCATATGAAGGTTTAGATCACTCTTAATCTCCCATAACTCCCGCTTAATTGCCATAATAGACACTTGAGAGGGAAATTACAAACCCCCTCAAATCCGACATAAAACCGGCTCCCCTTCCCTCACTAACTTATTTAATTTTATTTTAATTAATTAATTATGTGTTTATTGCCTTGATTTAATTTTACCACACATGTACAATTTCATTAAAGATTAACAACTAAATCATGATAACCTTGTACGCGATAAAACACGATACCATTTGTCACATATTAACTCACTTAAATTTCTTATACTTGACTATTATTAATTTATTTTAATATTGAATATTCTATAAAAATTACAGGGTGCTACAGAACCCCCTAAAAAGAAGTTATGCTCTCGTAACTTGCATGAAATAGACCAGTATACAACACGACACCACACATATTAGCACAAAAAGTCTTAAAACACAACATTTCAAGTCAAAGAAGGTTATTTTAATATTTAAAACACAACAATATCAGGTCAAAGTAGTTTATCAGCGCTCGCGCGAAATACCTATCGCCCTCTACCCCCCTTAAAGAAGTTATATTCCCGTAACACGACTTACCTGAAAGAGGTGAGGGTACTTAGCCCGCATAGAGTCTTTGGTTTCCCAAGTAGCTGCCTCGCGTTCGTGATTTGACCAAAAAACTTTTACCATAGAAATATCTTCCCGTCGTGTACTATGAAACTTTTTGTCCAAGATTCAAACAAGTTGCTCAGAAAAGATCAAGGATGTATCATGTATCTAATTCCAAAGGTTCGGGATCTATAAGACATGAGAGGCAGCATCATAATACCGTTTTAACTGGGACACATGAAACACATCATGGACCTTTTCTAAGGAATTTGGAAGAGCCAACTAATATGCCACTCTAACAACACGTTCCAAAATTTCATATGGGCCGATGTATCGAGGGCTCAACTTTCCACGAGCACCAAAACGTACCACCCCACGCATGGGCGACACGCTAAGCAACACTTGTTCTCCCACGACGAACTCCTCTAGTCGTCGCTTCAAATCAGCATAAGACTTTTGATAATCCTGAGCCGCTTTCAAACGATCCCTAATTACTTTTACTTTCTCAGTCATCAGGAAAAGCAAATTCGGTCCTAAAGCCACCGCTTCGGTGAAATCATCCTAATAAAACAAACTACTACAACGACGCCCTTACAACGTCTCGAAGGGAGCCATATGAATCGAGTCCTGATAGTTGTTGTTGGAAGAAAATTCGACCCAATCCAATTGTTCATCCCATGACCCTTGCCACTCCATTGCAACAGCGCATAACATATCCTCTAAGATCTGACTCGTTCGTTCTGTTTGCCCGTCTATCTCGGGATGAAACGATGTACTATATAACAGCGTAGTACCCATTACTTGTTGTAAGGTCTGCCAAAATTTTGACGGATACTTGTATCTCTATCGGACGCAATGGTACGGGGCACACCATGATACCGCATGGCATACTTAATATAAGCTTGGGCTAATTGCTCCATCTCCCAACGACAGTTCATATGAATGAAACATGCTGATTTAGTCAAGGGATAAACTATCACCCACAAAGCATCATTCCCTACCTTCGTTCGAGGTAAACCCACAAAAAATCCATAGAAATGTCGACCCATTTCCACACTGAAATCTCTAAAGGTTGTAATAAACCTCCGGGTCTTTTATGTTCGCTCTTAACCTTCTAGCAGGTCAAACAGCGAGATATGTATTCTGCAATATCCTTCTTCATTCCCAACCACTAGAACATCAACTTAAGATCTTGATACATCTTGTGACCGCCCGGATGAAACTGAAAATTTCATACAATGCGCTTCATCCAAGATGCGTTCCTTTAGAGACTTTTCCCCCATCGGTAAACACCAACGACTGTTAAACCTCAAGCTTCCATCTTCGTGAATGAAGAATCCCTTCGGTTATCCTTCCCGAGCATGTTCCTTCAATTTCAACAGTTTTGGGTTTTTAGACAGGGAATTTAAAATCTCCTCGAAAAAAGAAGGCCGAATAGCCAAGGCACTCAGACATTCCTTTAATTCACCCGCATGAAACACCTCCAAATTCAGCCTAGCAAAATCCCGATGCAACTCTTCAACTCCATCCAAAGCAGACAACGAGTGTTTAGAATTTCTGCTTAATGCATCGGCTACCAAGTTTGCTCGCCCCTCGTGATACATGAACTCTAAGTCATAGTCAGCCATGAGCTCTAACCACCGACGTTGGCGCATGTTTAAATCCGGTTGATTATAGAGGTACTTTAGACATTCATGATCAGTATAAATTCTGCATTTAACTCCATACAAGTAATGCCTCCATATTTTGAGTGCAAAAACTATCGCAGCCAATTCCGGATCATGAGTAGGATAATTAATCTCATGAACCTTCAGTTGTCACGATGCATAAGCAATTACCTTACGCTCCTGCATCAAAACACAGCCTAGCCTACCCCTTCTTCAATGTGTCATTGTACATAGTATAATCCAGCTTAAGGTCAGGTAGAGTAAGGATAGGAGCCGTAGTTAGCCTTTCCTTTAAAGTCATGAAAGCTTGTTCACATTCGTCAGTCCACTCGAACTTCTTATCCTTTTTCATCAACGAAGTCATAGGTCGAGCAATTCGCGAGAAATCCTTGACAAAACGACGATATTACCCAGCCAACCCTAAGAATTTTTGTACTTCGGTGATGGCCAGTTTTGAACTGCCTCTATTTTTACCGGATCCACCAAAACGGCCTTCTTAGAAACAAAGTGACCCAGAAATGATACCTTTTCCAACCAGAATTCGCATTTTGAAAATTTGGCATACAATTTCTTCTCTCGCAGGGTCTGTAAAACTAAACCTTAATGTCCCTCATGTTCATCTCGGTCTTTCGAATAGACCAGTATATCATCAATAAAGACAACCACGAATTTATCCAAGTACGTGCTAAACACTTGGTTCATCAAACACATAAATGCGGGTGGAACATTGATGTGCTCGATTTAGAGCACATTCATATCCCTACTTAGGAGTCGAGTCTTGTTGTTTTACATTGATTATATGCGTTATACACTCGATTTTACCTTGTTCTTGTCTCCATGGTGTATAAAGTTCATTTCAGGTGTTTTCGAGAGGTTTCGAGGAAAATCGGATTGAGTTTGAGGCTTGGACATCGAAGTCGAAGAAAAGACACGTGTTTCGAGGCTCTCATGAGTGTTTTGGGTCATCCTCGAAGTTATCACGAAGGTCGGGAATCATTTGAAGCTCGTTCGATTGAGTAAAGAGGTAACCAAGCCTAGATTCGGTTGAATACTTGAATCTAAGCTAGGTTCGGTCGAACCTATATGCTGCAGCTCTTATTTAAAGCTTCAAGTCTCTGTTTATGCCGAATGAAAGCCCATCCGCTCGAATCCCCCTACATTCGGTCGAATGTATGTCGAATCTAGACCGAAGCTTGCTTTTCTATCCAAATCAGGATTTCAACGCATTTGAGTTTGGGCGAATTTTGGCCCAATTCGGTCGAACCTGCCTGGATTCGGGCGAATCTGCCCCCAGCTTCGGGCGAATGCTGTTGAATTTCAGCGTTTTGTTTCTTTCTTCGAAACTTGCCACGTAGGATTATGTTAGGGTTTTTGTTCCCTCTTTGTAAACCCTATATGAGGGCCTTACTCTGAATGTTTAGGGTATGTCTTGATGGTTAGAAACCCTCTCTACCATTAAGAACATCAATTATTGCTTTCTTTTAATTCCTTTGCCCTATATTAGATTTTTATGCTTTCATTTACATTCAAGCTTTGTAATTTCAATTCCATTTCATTCAAGCACTTTGGTTTATGTAAGCTTACTTTCCTTTATTTCTTTCTCTTTTAGTTTATCTTTCATTTATGCCATTTAATATTTTGTTCTTCTAAAGTTTGATTATTACTTTGAATCTTGTTCTATTATTGCTTTCATTTCTTGTTCTTGCTTTGGTTATTGCTTTCTAGTGTAGTTGATAGTTACTTTTCTTGCCTTGTCTTTCATTATTACTAGTTTACTTCTTGCCCTAATGTCTATTTCCATGTTTTACTCTTTGTTCTTAGTTGTTGTTGCTTTAAATATGCTAGAGTAGATTCCTTAGGGGTTTTGGTTTGGTGAAACCATAGGTTTGATGAATGTTGCTCATGTGTTAGATTAGGGTTGAGGTTGTTGTGGTTTGTTTGATTGATATTCGATGCATATCTTATCCTGCCACTCCCTAGTGAGACATAGCACTAGTGGAAAAAAGCACATTGGCTGCGATTATGTTGGGGGTATAGGTTGCGGGTTTGACTTGCAGCCTTTGTAGTAGCAGCAAATGAGAAATTTATTATTGGCTGCGGTCCTTAAAACCGCAGCCTATAGAGCATTTTCAGAACAAAAAAAATAGGGAGTATTGGATGCGGTCCTTTTAACAACCGCAGCCTTTCATGACTTCTTTTTTTTGTAAAACCTTTCAATGTATCATATAAATCAAGAACCCAGATCTGGATGAAAAGAACACAGTTTTCACAAATAATCATCGAACCCGGATAGACAAAAGAGCTAAAAAAATTCAAGAACTTGTAAAAATACTGATTCACCAATACTGATTCACCAAGAACTTGTAAAAATAAAGATATACAAAAGGACTAATAAAAACAATTCAAGAACTTGTAAAAAAACAGATTCTCCAATACAGATTCACCAAGAATTTGTAAAAATACAGATATACAAAAGGGCTAAAAAATAATATTTGCTGCCATCTTGTAAAAGTAAAGATCTGGCCGGAATCTTGTAAAAATAATATACAAAAAGGCTATAAAAAACAATATTCACATATATACCAAGAACTTGTAAAAATCAAGATCTGGAATCATTTTGGAGCTCCATAATTGCTCCAATGGTCTTCAATAGTCTTCAATGGTCTTATATGGCGTAAATTCACATAATTGCTCGAATGGTCTTCAATGGTCTTCAATCGTTTTGGAGCTCCAACAAATCCGAAGGGGAGAGAAAGGTCTTCAATGGCGTAAATAGATCTGAAACAAGAAAAAAAAGGTCTTCGAGGATTTGAATCAAATTGAACGAAGGATTTAGTGAGAGAATTGAGAGGGAGAAGAAAGGATGAAACAAGAGGAAGAATTGAGACGCCTCCTCTGATTTTCATCTTAGGGTTTGTTTTGAAGTAAGATGTTAGGGTTTTGATAAGGATATCAGGCGTTTTATATGGGAATTGGAGCTCAAAAAAAGAATTACTAGCTGCGAACAGCAAAGAAGCCGAAGCCTTTGTCCTCTTTTTATTTATTTAATTCGAAAAAAACATTTATTTGGCTGCGGACGTTGTGTGAACCGCATCCATTGTGTATATTTTTTTTAAATTTGATTTTTGGCTACGTATAATTCTAAACCGCAGCCAATTAATAAAAGCCAATAGCTTTTCCACTAGTGTAGGGCGATTATGGGTCGTTCGCATTGACTATAAGTCATCAACTTCCCTATGCTATCTAGAGTGTCTCGATTGAGCCACGTTCAATCTCCCTTGACCTAGCTCTATTTGAGAACATAGTATAGAGCTAGGGTGGATCCTCACCAACCCCGTTTGTTTCCTATTGCTTTTATCAATCTTGTTTATCGCTTTTCTAAGTTTAGTCTAAACACCCTCTTACACACACCATTTACACTCTATTTCTCTACATCTAGCACCTAATCTTCCTAGCCCTTGTTCCTTGTGGTTCGATCCCCAACTTACCTCTATACTCGCTATAGTTGTATTTAGGGTGTTATAAATGTGTTTGCATAGCCAAGGTCTCTAGCATTAAATGACGTGTTGGAATACCGGTTATCAAACATTTGTTAACCCAAAAGGCATCACGGTAAACTCATAATGCTTGTAACGTGTCCTAAAAGCCGTTTTATGTATGTCTCCCTCAGTGATCCTCAATTGATGATAAGCCGACCTTAAGTCAATTTTCGAAAATATCCCAGCTCCCTTCAATTGATCGAACAGATCATCTATTCGAGGTAACGGGTATTTGTTCTTAACGTTCACCTTTATTAGCTCCCTGTAATCAATACACAACCTCAAACTGTTGTCCTTCTTCCTTACAGACAACACTGGAGCGCCCCAACGTGAAACACTGGGTCGGATATAACCCTTATCCAACACTTCCTCGAGCTGAGACCTTAATTCCTCCATCTCCTTTGGTGCTATGCGGTACGGGGCCTTTGAAATTGGTCCCGTTCAGGGTACCAACTCTATCGTAAAATTCATTTCTCGTTGCGGTGGCATACCAGGAATTTCATCAGGGAAAACGTCTACGAACAAATTCACCACCGTGACATCATTAGGGTCCACCTCCTTCTTTCCTTCCTGTATGATATGGCACAATTACAAAGGATGTCCTTGTCTCACATGTCTTTGCAACTCCAAGGTCGATAGTAACTTTATTTTAGGCCCCTTGGAATATTTTCTATAACGATAGTTTTCCCCACGTGGTCCCACCAACAACACTCTTTGCTCTCTGCATTCAATGGTAGCTTTGTATCTTCCTAACAAATCCATTCCCAAAATGACCTGCAAACCCTCCATATCTAACACATACTGATTACTAGGAAAAACCACTTTCCCTATCTTCAAAGGTACATCTTTATATATCCTATCACGATTATATAACTTTCTAAAAGGAACAGCTATGGTAAAAGATATTGTTTCAATAGCCTTTAAATTTAGTTCTTCTACTTTACTCCTTGCAAGAAATGAACTAGTTGCACCCGAATCAAACATTACATTAACAGCTATTGAATGAACGGTGAACGTACCTGTAACCACCTCCGTCGCCTGGTCAGCTTCCCTTGAACTGACCGCAAATACCCGTCCACCAGCCGGCTGTGCGTTCATTCCTGCCCCTTTGTTTCCAATATGTTGTATTCCTGAACCCTAAACCTGATTGCCATCTGTCCGACCTTGCCCCCCATTAAATTATCGTTGGAATCTTTGACCATTGTTACTATGGTGATCTCCCCCAGTTGTTCGATTGCCTTTCTTCCCAAAGCTGATCTGTTTTTGTTGCCATTGTTGTTCCCCCAACTGTTGATTCTCTCTTCTTTTCTTTATGTAGCACTCATACTCCCTATGTCCCTTCTTGTGACAAAAATTACATTCAACTAAATTCCTTTCGCAATCCTTTCCGGAGTGGTTTTTATTACACCTCTTGCAAAAGTACTTTCTTTCCTTTCCATCGCGATCAAGTAAAGGTTTTATAAGCCTTGCTTCTCCCCTGTATCTAGCACTCACACCAAAACCGCCCCCTTAGAACCCACCAAAAGTCTTTGGTTTCTTCAGATAGAACTCTGTAGGTGCTCCTAAGGTCTGACTAACTAATTCCTTCCTCTTCTCTGTAGAACTACCCTTCTCCTTTTCTTTTTCTTTCCGTAAACTATTCCCTACCTCTGCACGCTCATACATCTGCTCTAACGTGCTGTAGCGATCACTTTCGATATGTTTTTCAATATTAAAAGATAATCTCAGTTCAAAACGTTGCATTTTCTTCTCTTCGGTGGGTACATCATTTGGGTTGTGTTTGAATGTACTCCATGAACTTGTTGTAGTATTCATCAACAGTTAAACTACCCATTTCAAATCGAGCAAACTCATTCGACTTGTCCTTTCTCCCGTGCAGGGGGTAAAACTTCTCCAACATAGCCATCTTAAACCTATCTTAATAAAAAATCCTCTCAGTTTGCTCCAATAATCCCGCCTTACTGTTTGCGCACCAATAATCAGTTTCCCCAGTCAAATAAAAACCCACTTGATTAGCTTTTAATTCTTCTGGACACTCTACTACATCAAAAAGTTTGTCAAATTCTCTTAACCAGTGTTCACGCTCAGATGGTTCTCCCTTACCCTCAAAATGAGAGGGTTTGCCCTGGCTAATCCTCTTTCTCATTTCAGAGGCCTGTTCAGACATGGATCTCACTTGTGGTGTACCAACCGCAGCTAACGCCATATCCAAGCTCCTTAAGGTTCGATTTGTACCATTTCTAGCTAGCCTTTTTCGGGAGAGAGGAGGCATCTTCTGCACGTAAAGGAAAGGTACTAATCACTAGAATATCCTAAGATCCAATCGATTCGAAGGAAAAATAGGTTCTTTGAATATAAATTTAATATTTGTTGAATACACACACAAATATATACAACTGTCTAAAAAAAAGATATTATTAAATACTGAAGATATTAAAAATCACTCAAATAAATCATGCATAACTAACAAAACAAAGGAAAGAAGAAAAGAAAATAGAAAACAACTCAACATAATTCTCTATTGATATTTCTTATTAAATCATAACTAACTTACGTTAAGCGTGTACATTATTAGAAGAAGATAATAACTTAAAAAGAAAAAGGTAACTAAGGAAGATTATAAAAAGCATATAAACATTTAACGCCAAGCATCCATAATGTCAATAGTCTCATCGTAACTTGTTATATCAAAGTCTTCGTCATCCCCATCGTCTTCGGAGTCGGTGCTAGAACTCGTGTATTCTCCTTCTGATTTCCTATCGCTATCCATAGGGTGGTTTGTTGGTAACTCTTCCTCTTCCTCTTCAGGATCTTCCTCATTTGAGATCTCCCTCCCAAACTCAACGCTAAATCCATGCAGATCATAGTGCGATCCCCAATCTTTTCTCTCATCTTCGCTAAAATATTCTATAGGACTAGGTGGTTCCCGCTTAGGCTCCCACATCTCAAAAACACTCCCAGCCTAAACCCTGGGTTCCGCTAGTTGTGGTTCAGATAAGTACTCATCTCCTAACTGCTCTACATCTATATCAGATTCTTCATTTATGTCGAGTTCTCCCTCCTCCATGGGCTCTACCTCTTCGTAGGGCTCCTCCTCTTCCATTTCTTCTTCCTCTTCGGGGTCTTCTTCGTCCCCATCAGACTCTTCCCCTTCTAAGGGTCCTTCTTGGTAGTTAACTCCACTCAGCTCTCCCTGAGTTGATCCTACCCTTTTCCTCGACTCGGATAAGTGATGTAACTTATCTAGATCCAATTCTAGGTCATAACACACCCTATCAGCTTTTGTCTTAATCATTTGCATCTTTTCCTTGTAATCTTGGATACTCTCACCATCTTTTATTTTCCAAATATCATTATTCAAAACCTCCCTCCATGCAGTCTCCGGGACAAACCTCGATACGTCCCTAGTTTGGTTAGGGGTGTGTGAGTTCATTGGAGCCTTTCCTTTATCCATATTCCTGAACATATGCATAAAACGGAAGATAATTAAGAGAACGTTGATAATAGAGGTTAGCTATATCACTATGTGATTCTAACGGTCCCATTCCAAACATACCCCAAAACACATCACAATAAGAGTAATTTACATGTAGCCATTTTATAACACATTGGTCATACCCCAACTCTCTCTGCTAAGGTCAAGTATTCCTTTACCTCTAAGGGAACGTTGGCTCTGATACCAATTGTAACGGTCCAGCTTAAGTGACCCGGATAATCATATGAAAATATGACTTTGGTTCACAACTGGCCACTTGGTGAAAATTTCCCTTCCAAGATCGTCAACGTTCCATCGATAAAAGAATATAACTTAGCGTAAATAAAACATACGATAGTGACAACACTATAATAGCTCTATAATGCAACTCTAGAGCCCATCGGCCTCTAAAACGCGTTAAGCAAAATAACAAAACGACAAAATAAACCAACTTATGTTCTGTTACACAAATGTAAATTTTTTTCTACTCAAAATTCTTATTACATAAAAATCATGTCTTGGTAATATTGGTTCTAACTTGAATGCTCACTCTAGTCCCTAGCTGCAATCAAATGCTAAAAGTGGAACGACAACAAATAGCAAGTTCCACAGAACAAATCCAATACACGTTAGAGAAAGCATACATATAATCAACAAGTGGAATACAAGCAATGTGTTCACCCTAGCATGCAAAGGCTCTAATACTTTTATTTCAAAAATTCCCCAAATTGTAACGTTGCCCAACCTGTTCGAGTCGTCCAAGTGATAATCCAATCCTTTTGGAGGAATACACTTGGGAGAGCTAATTCTATGGCAACCACCGACCTAAGACGTTGCCCGTACTGTTCGGGTCAAAAACTGCCATGGGAACAATAATTATATAATCCAATCCAAAATATTAACCCCTTGGGATAACCAACACATCAATCCTAAATTTCCAAGTTTAATTCTTTCAAATTATTTGAGGTGTCTAATCCTTATGTGAGTCACAATGCTATAATCAAGAATGAAACAACATTACTTGCACAACCACATAAATAGTATTGTCTAAGCGTGTACCTTTAAGAACTGCAAACAACGGTATTCAAGAACGACATGAATTTCACTCTTATGAATCAAGGTCCTAAATATCACACACACAAAACGAATACGTATGTGAACGTGTTCACACATTTAAATCATTCCATACCACTAAAATATCACTAAGACTTGATAATTTTAATCGATTTCATCAAATTCCTAATAGTTCAAAATTCTATACTTGACCAGAAATTTAAACAGCCAATTTGAACAGTTTAGAAAATTCAAATGGAAAATCCAACTTGACCATTGCGTCTGGAACGCATCAATTAACTTGGGTACCAATTTTCACAATTTCTAACATTCATTTACTATTTTTTATTATTTTAAGCGTTTAAATGACTTTTAACTCATCGGTTAAAGAAAGCGATAACGAAAACACACCCAACACATTGAAAATGAGGAGCCACACACAAGCAGCTGCCGCTGTCCGGAAAATACGTGTTACTTAATTATTATTTCACATATTTATTATTCGAATTATAAAAATCCATTTTACAATTTATGGCCAAGAAAAAAACTCACAAAAACCAAATCCACAAACAACACAATTTATATTTCTTATCACACAATCACTTAATATTTCCACCCATATATAATACTAATACACACAAAAATCCATCCATTCAACAAAACATAAAGTCATCAAACTAAAACATTCTCATCTACAAGATTTCTCAAAAAAAATCTTTAAAAAAACAATAAATTATGATAACGGAATTAAATACTTGATCCTCTTAGAAATTAAATTTTGTAGAGAATCATAAACCAAAATACCTTTTTGAATCTAAATATATACATATAAACAAATACAAATCCCTTAAACAAATCAAATTTAGGCGTAGGTTCCTTGGTCACCCCTTCTGAAGCGTCTATTATCCTTTCCTTTCGTGGTTTAGGTTTGGGATCCTTTTTCCTAGGCTCGCCCATCCTACAATTCCTCTCTCTGTGCCCTAAATCCTTGCATTTGCCACAAAAGATTGGCTTCCACTCATTATACGACTTTTTGGTTAGCCAGCTCATCTACTTCATTGATAAAGTAAATATCATCCGGGAATTCTCCATGAATTTTCATTTCAATTAGGACTTTAGCATATAGCATACGTTCACGCTTCGTTGTTGCATTGTCTACTCGTATGACCGTACCTAAAGAACTAGCGAGTTTCCTAAGGGTTGTATCCCTCCAATACTCAAGAGCTCGACCCGGGAATTTCACCCAAATTGGCATGGTTGTTAGGCTAGCTTTGTCCGCTGACGTCCTAGGGGTCCAGGGCTTTACCACAAACGGTTTTTTGTCGAACAAGATCCCGCTCATGTCACACGCCTTATCCGTATCAGTAATGGATGCTAGTCGTACAAGGTAAACTCCTCTCCCTAACAAACCCACCTTGTCAATAGGTAGTTCTTTCCATATCCTTTTAACAAAACCTTCAATGAGTTGAAGGTGTGGGTTAGCACCTAGAACAAATCATACCACAGAGGATTCCCAACTGAATTTCATCATCTTTGTCTTCTCTACTAATTTTAATAAGTTTACCTGTTTTGGGTTGTTCAAGGCTTTCTTCATTCTGATTAGCCTTTGTTTGGGATGCCTTTGTCGCTTTGGAGGTGCTTGCTTCAATCCAATTAGCCAGCAGGTTCTTCGATTGGGGTTGAGTTTTCAGATGCTTAGTCGAATTTAGGGTTTCGACATCAAACATTGAACTATTCGAACTTCCAGAGACTGATGAAATTGACCGTGTAACAGTCCGATTCTGGGTAGCACGTTCGTCGCCCTTCCTCTTCGGTGGTCTCCCCCGCCCTCTACCTGCCATGGCGGTGCGTCTGAGGAGCACAATAGAGCCGCTTCGCGAAGGGGGGAAATCGCCTAGTGAGAGAAAGTCTCAACTGCTCAAAGACTTATTATTATTATTATTATTATTATTATTATTATTATTATTATTATTATTATTATTATTATTATTATTATTATTATTTTTACTATGTTAACAAAGTTTATAAAAACAAAGGTAGAATATAGATAATGCATATGTTTTCATTTCAAAACCTAAACATATAAATATGGTTTTCGATTACTACATTAAGTTCACAAATTTTTTCAATCGTGACAAACAAAGAATCCAAAAATATTCAAAAGGAAAAAATGTCGGGAATAATCCGAACTATTGACCAACTACTGTGAATAATCCGAACTATTGATTATTTATGAATAATCCCACCTTTGTAGTATTTTTGCTCGTGGCACCCCCATCACTTATATGACCGGTTATTGCAGGTTGTATATCTCATTTTTCATCTTCTTCTAATTTATGTCATTTTCCATAAAAACAAACAAACTCTCACCATCTTCCATAAATACAAAGTATCACCATCTTCTTCTCACCACCATCTTCCTTCGAAAAATCTTCCTTCGAAAATCATCAACCTTCGAAATTCTGTCACGCCATAAACAACATTCCACCACCATCTGCAATTCCTCCCTAGCTAAATAAGGGTTTATTGTCGATTCTCCTTCGAAGCTGCTGATTCTCGATTCTCAAATGGTATTTTTTTTTTGCAATTCCTCCCTTTAATCTTTGATGCTTTAATATTTTCTTTGTTGTTGTAGAATTGTGTTGATTTTTTTGGTTAATAATTTTGAGTTTTTAGGTTACTATAATTTCGAAAAATTTTGGTGCTTTATTGGTAATTATGTTCAATTTTGATGCTTTTGATTTGGAAGAAGAACAATGGAGATGGAGGAAAAACCAGTAAATGGGGTTTATAAAAACCATTTGGAGAAGATGACCTGCTGAAAATTGCGAAAACCTTCTACAACAGGTAAATTTTCGACTGGGGGTGCCACGAGCAAAAATACTACAAAGGTGGGATTATTCATAAATAATCAATACTTCGGATTATTCACAGTAGTTTGTCAATAGTTCGGATTATTCCCGACAATTTAAACTATTCAAAATCAATATCATTGTCATGATAATACAATACAAAACTAAAAACCAATGTTAAACGTCTTCATAATTGCTTTTGAATGCTGGTATTTGGTACTTGTGATCGTCGTATTTGTATCTTAGTGGCCACCTAAACAATAAGTAATAAAATATTATTTAGTTTGGATAAAAAAACTATGAGCTAAAAAAGATACCGCTACACTGTTAATCAATATCTTCTTTTAAGAGTTGTTGAACTTGATCAATTACAGCATAACTAAAAGAAAACCCAACATCAACAATTCATCAAAATTTGAGAACATAATTAAATGTATAATATGGCAATGGAGTAAGATTAATACAACCAATAAAATGCTTATTAGTGCTTATACATTGTCAGGATGCCAAAAAACTAACTAAGCTAATGGGTACATAATACAAACTTACTTTAGACATAATACGAAGTTTTGATCACAAGTTTCTTCAATAGCTATAGTAAAATATAAGTAAGACTATTATTGGGTAAATGAAGGGATAGGCGAAATTGTCATCCACATTATGTAAGACTATTTTACTCAAGAATATTAATACATATCAAGGCTCAATCCTTAACACTATGTTTGGATAGAAAATTAGGAGAGAAAAAGAAAGAAAGGGAAGAGGAAGGAAAGGAAGGGAAAGGAAGGGAAAGGAAAGGGAGGGATAAAGAGGGAAAGTGTATATTGTTTGTATAGAAGGGAAGGGAAGGGAAAAGGAAGGAAAGTGTTTTCCTTCCAAATCTTTCCTCTTTAGAAGAGATTATCTTCATAACAAAACTTGCCCAAATTTTCCTTCCAAATCCCTCCCCTCCAAATCTCTTCCCTCCCAATTTGTTATCCAAACAAGGAATACCTCCTCCCTCAAAATTCCTTCCTTTCCTTTTGCCTCCATTTCCTTCAATCCAAACACACCCTAAAAGTTATTAGTTAATAATTTGCTCAAGTTCAAAGGCGGTGACACCATATGTAAAAACCTCGAATGCTTAAACAACAAACAACGAATCCAACCCAAGAAAAAAAACATAATAGATGAAAGAAAAGATTGAAAATAAACCTGTAATCCCAAAACTCCAACGGAATCATAATCAACTGAAGGTGAAATGAAAATCAGCTCAAGTTCCCAACCGTTAACATGACGTTGAACCTTATCAAAGTTTAATATACTATCAAACATTTACAATTGATTAAATAATTTTGAAAAAAAAACAAAAAAAAAAAGAGATATTTAAACCCTAAAAAAACTACTTTCAAAAATTCAACAACAATTAACCCACAAAGAAGCAAAAAATCAAAATCCCCAATCTATAAACCCTAACTGCAAAAAAATTTATACCCTGACAAAAGAAATGCAAACTAGTAGTTCATTGAAAACAAAGAAACCCTAGAATTCAACGAAGACCAGAAAGACTAATGCAATAGGGAAAAATCAGAAGCAAACAAAATTCGGGATCTGAATGAAGGGGCCGGGAAATGGTGATCGTAGCTGATCTTGAAATGATTTACATGCCTGATTAATTGTTTAATTGGAGCAATGAATGATTTTCAAACTAAAAAAGCAAAGCTTGCCCAGTTATCATTTCATATCTTAGTAGCAATTTTTGAATTATAGTAGAACATCAAAGCAAAACCACAATAATATATACATTCAGGGGCGGATGTAACCGTAGTCAATGCTGTCAATTGACAGCATTTGACTTATATACATGCTCATTTCCCATTATATAGTGATGAAGAATGTGTCTCAGTTGGTAGAAGGTTTTGTATTTGATAGCATCCACCTTGGAACTAACCCTCCTAACAACATATTTTAATTTTCATTTAATAACCCATTATAGCATTACTCATTACAACACCCGTTTGACCCCTGACATTTTCCCTCACCTTTCTCTTTTTTTTCTTTCTCTGACGCCTGCTGTTGTGGCATGTGGCAACCAGCCCTCCGCCGACCGCCCTCCGCCCTCCTCCATTCCGGCAACAACTAGCGTCTAGCAGCAAGCAGCCAATAACTCGCCAGTCGCCACTCGCTCCACTGCTCCAGCCCTCCCTGGCCCGCAGGCCGATCGTGAGCGGTGAGTCTTTCTCCCCACCACCAAATCTCTACTTTTTCCTTTTATTTCTTAATTTCTTTGATTCTTTCCTAGTCCTTAATCTTTTAAATTTCAATTGTTAATTTGTTTAAATGTTATTGATTTTTGATTTTTCATTTTTGGTTATTGTTGATTGTTATTTACTTATTTGTTAAACATTGTTTCTTGAATCTTGACTTTGTTCGTAATCATTCATGAATCATGATTCATTTGATTTTAGGGTTAATCAATTATTCCATTTAGGGTTAATTAATTTAGGGTTCTTGGTTTAATTGGTGTTAAAATTGTAAATTATGGGTTTCATTTTATATTTCTTGGGATTTATTAGAGTTAAAGACTTTTAGTTTATTAATAATTTAATTCTACAATTGATAATTCATAATTGATTTAGAGTTATTGGCAATACATTTGGAAATAGTGGATTAGTTATGTAATTCTACAATGATTGTGTTTAACGATTGCCGTAATTAAAACATTGATTATGTAATTTTTTTAATTATTATCGTTATCGACATCATTTGATTTTTTTTCTAGATCCGCCCCTGTATACATTTGATCAATTAAAGAAAAAGAAACGAATTTAATTGAAAACGAAATAAATAAAATAATCTAGAGAAAAAATTACCCGAATTAGAAGATTTGGCAGAATTATGCAAAGGTAAGTAAAAAGGTTGAAGAATTTCGATTGTGAGGCGTGAAAAAATGAAAATTAGGGCAGAAATAGATGATGTAGCACCAGTTGTGTAACATGAGATGAATAAGTAAGGAAGATGAAGAGTTTGTGAAATAACCACGCGTAAATAAGTAACATTTAAGTTTTTTATTTATTTTTTAATTAGCTGATTAGCCGATACCCACGCTTATAAGGGTGAGTAAGGATGACCATACCCACGCTTAAAAGTGTGGGTAATTGTTTATCCAGATTAGATATATTTGTCTATGAAATGTTGTTCCCCACACTTATAAGTGAGGTTAATATTCTCACACTTAATAAGCGTGGCTAAATGCAAATATCTTACCACACTTAATTAACCGTGGGTAAATAAGTGTAGGTACATGCAGTTTTTGTTGTAATGTTAGTGTAATTGAATAAATGAAAATTGACATGGAATAATACAGACAGAGAAGATGAAGGAGGTGAAAAAGACAAAGAAAAAAACAAATCGTTTCTTTTACTTCAACTTGAAAGATATTAAAAAAAGTCAAATAAATTACTACTTTCTCTAGGAAAGATGTGAACATTTAGTAGTACTTTATTACTCCTTTCTCTTAAAATTTAGCAAAATTTCAAAATAATCTTAACTATCACTTGTTGACAAAAAAAATCACAATTGTCATTTATTTTCTGAAAATCCCAACTATTTTCATAATTTGTTAAAAACATACCCACCATCCTTTTAACCGGCTGCAACAGGTAACTTTTCCCCTTTTTTCTTTCATTTTTAATAATAGATGAAGGGGAAGAGTTAATTTCAAATAGTTAAGTAAAAAAAGAAAAAAAGTGAAAAAGTTATCTATTCTAGCCGATAACAAGGGGGTGTGTATTATTTTTTCAATAATATGATAATAGTTGGGATTATTTTAAAATAATTGATAGTTGAGATTATTTTTGGCCAACGGGTAATAGTTGAGATTATTTTGAGCAAATGTTCCTTACATTTTCTTTTTGCTTTCTCTCTCTTTTATTTCTTTCTCTTTTACATCTACTTCTAATACTCTTTTCTTAGTATTGTTTTATCCTTTCGTATTCATTTTTCTTTTTCTGAATTATATTTTCTCTTTTTCTTATTTTCAAAAAGCTTCATTTTTGTTTAATTCTATTTTTTTCTTTATTCTCTTTTAATTTTATTCTAAAATTCAATCTTATAAAATATAAGTACATACTTAATAATGTAATCGACCCAAAATCGTACCTCGATCCTTAATATATCATACGTGGACCTAAAAATCCTCGACCCAAAAAATTTACGATCTCACCTCAAATGTTTAAATATGGTGAATTACGTTCCCGATCCCATTCCTCAACCATGGTTGTGAGTCATTAATGTGTAGAGACTTCTTTAATAATTGTGTTCTATGACGAGCTGAATACTAGCTATAGTCATTGTTTGTTATTACTACATATAGTTGTTATGGTCCCTAAGAGTACTCCTATTAGTGTGGAAATTTTTTCCTGAGATTTTTACTCCCATTAGTAAAAACCCACAAAAAAAAACATGCCATTGATTCGAAAAAATACCGAGTAGAAATTTTTGGGACTTTCTCATAGTGGCCCCGCCATTCAAAGTAAATTTTAAAATAAGAACAAAGAGTGTTAAAAAAAGGGGTAAGTAGTGAGAATTTTTTTTCTCATCGATGTGATAAATTAGATTAATAAATATTTTCACACAAAATTTGATGTGGTGGAAAGAAAAAGTGTAGATAGACTCTATCCTATTTAGCTCAAACATTTAGGTGGTAGGATCATAACACGATTTTACGATCCCACGATCCAATGATCTTATTCTATACATGGGTAGTTGTAATTGTAAAATATTTTCATATAATATAGATTTGACTATGTGTAAATAAAAACTTAATCTAATTACATCAATACTTTTATAAAATTCATGTTTTTGATGATTTGATATTTTAAAATAATTATTAAAAGTGTTTTTTAAAAAAACTTAAGAGATGAAGTCAAATAAGGTTTTACTACACCTTGAAACTAAAAAAGATAACAAACATAATTGATAATCAATAATCAAAAGCTAATTAATGTATATTTGTAGGATCGCACGATCCTACGATCCGATTCTACTTATATGAATCTCACCCCGTCAACGATCGTCCTAGGTAGAATCCCGATCCTAATAACCTTGTGATAAAGATTGGTGAGAATTATTTCTTACTCACCTTTGATAGTGCTCTATGATATGTATGCAATTTCACCTAGTCATCCCATTATTAGAGAAAATGAAAAGCGAGAATATTAAGGATCGTCATTATTCATCCAGTGCTGATTTTCACAATTTTTTTTCCCATCAGCTACTCTTTCTTTCATGGGAAAAGATGCTCGATTAACACTATTTTCTAAAATGGATTCGTTTCTACAAACTAGAGTTTGGCTACTCATTGTAATATGGAAGGGAGGAAATATTTATCAAATTTTAATTTTGACTTGTATTTTGAAACCCGGAATTAAAAATATGGGTAAAGTTCCTTCATCCAAAAATTTATCGACCTTTGGGATTTGAAATACGTTCATTAACTCGTCTTGATTTATACTGTAGTTATTATTTATAATTAAACTATAATTAAGTGAAATTTTATTTAATTTATCTCAATGTGATTTCATTTATATTGAGTTCCTATATTATTAGATATACATAACTAAAAATATTAAAATTAAAAATATGTATTGACGGATTTGAAAAGTTACGAATATAATGTTTAAACACAAAGAAATTATTAAATTTACACGTTACTCACTAGAATGATCTTGCGATGTGTTTACAAAATTTACGGCGACACTTTCGCGCAAGATCTTGCATAATTGCATACGTTTGTTTGAATGTGTATGTACAGATCAGATTATTAAGAAAATATATAGAAAAGTTATCCCCTTCCTTATCTTACGCTCCTTCTAATACTTGTGAAATATTTATTAAAAAAAATATTTGACCAGCATTAAAAAAGAAAACAGATAATGGTTGTTATATTTCCTAAATATAGATATAGGTAATACATGTTTGCTACTCATTGTTTTATGTAAAAACTTTAATTTACAAAAGTTTTACATCATCATCAATCCAATATCCCGCTTGAAAATAGGGTTTTGGTGAGAAATGGTGACGGATAATCCATGTCCGCACTTCCTTGAGAAGGATTATTAGAAAAAAGTGGTCAATTTTACTCCCAAAAAGTGAAAGCCCTGCATAGAGAGAAATGAAAATTAACATTAGCCAAACAAGGGATTAGATAATATAATAGACTCATTAAGTAGAAAAATACAAAAGGACGAGTAATTAACCAGCAAGACATCAGGACAAGAAAAACAGCTAAAGAAACTATTAATAGTATAGAGCGTGAATCTGGCATCTCCAACTATTCCTATCCTTAGTAACGTAATTTAAAAAGTAGTACACTGTGTAAAAATATAAGGTATGTTTTATATTTGAATATATACGTTTTAAATTTAATTAATGTTTTACGGAATCAACTCAACCAAAAATTTAAGCAAATAGTTGAGCCTTGATGATAGATTATTTAATCTCACACATACTCTTATATATCTAGCACTTAATATGCTAATTCATTAACAGAGATTGGAATCAATGACATCTTGTAACATTGGCTTGTGATACCATATCAAATAAGTAAATTAGCCAAAAACTTAACTGATGCATAAGATCCTAAAACATGTTATATACTCTACTACTATAAGCCCCGACCCTATCTAAATCACTTATTTCACCTTTTAATTATGATTATTTTTAACTTTCAATTTTATTCACTCATTTTAACGGTACAACTAAATTCATATTAAGAAAGTAACAAAATGTAAATGTATTAGGTTCGGGTAATCTTGGTTAACGGTTATGTTTTGGTTACAAAAATCGGTTACTTTTTCGGTTGTCAATCGATTCGGGTACAACATCAATATATTCGGGTATTTTCGGTTCGATGAACCTAAAACATGAACACATTTTCAGGTTGGTTTACTTTCGATTCGGGTGGTCGGGATGCTCGATTGATTCCAAACTACATGCGTCTGAGACGGGTCGGTTAATCGGGTACCCAAAAAGTCGGGTACCCGATTAGTCGGATTCCTTTTTTAACGGCCTGTGTCCCGGCCCATTTAATGCGGCTATAACGGGTACCCGAATAAGACGGGTCGGGACACCGGGTACCCCGTTATTATTTTTGATTGTTTTACAAATTTAATTTAAAATCGACCCATGATCCGACCCGGAGTTTTCAATTTTTTATTTTTTGACCCGCCATTTAAGAGGCGGGTAGACGGGTCGGCGGGTCGGTCGGGCGGGTTGGGTAATTTTGAACACCCATATGTGTCTCTTATCTTTATAAACAACACTGCACAAATATATGTCGTCATATTAAAAAAAAGTATTATCATGAATAATAGTAGCTTTTTTATTAAGGGAAATTCCACGTGATAACCCTGAGGTTTTGGGTTTTTCACGTGGTAACCAAAACTTTTACAAAATCCATGTGGTAACCTTGAGGTTTACGTAAATATTCCATCATGACCTTTTTGCATAAAAAACGTTAGCAAACGTTAATTTTGAAGCTTTATGGCTGTTGTATACATATTTATACGACTCACCATTTTAAATGCCATCAGTTTGGACCTTTTTCCCCAAAATTTAAATCTCAAATCTACCATTTTTCATCCAAATCATATTTTTTTTTCCAAATCCAAAGATTGTAGAGTTTGGGTTTATGTTTTGGGGAAAATGGTTGAAACTGATGGCATTTAAAATGGTGAGTCGCATATATAGGCGTACAATTAGGGATGGCAACGGGTCGGATCTGGGCCGGGTCTAGGTGGACCCGGATCCAGATCCGTTTTCAAACCCTGGGTCCAGATCCGGATCCGGACCCGCGGGTCTATTTTTACAGGACCCAGATCCGGGTCCGTGGATATTGCGGATCCAGTACCGGATCCGGGTCCAAAACGGATCCCACTTGTTTTTGCCCTTTTTGGTGTATTTTCGAATCGTTTTGAGATTGCGATGCCCACTGTGCTAGCTTCTCTTCATCATAGATGATAGCTGGCACTACAAGCTTGCATGCGAGCAAATCAAAAGACTTACATTTTAGTCTTCCACCGATAAGGAACTACTGTGCTAGCTTCTCTTCATCATAACTGACACCTCTTTTTCACATTACATTACTTGATATTCAAAGATAAATTGATTGATTAGGAAATTAATACTTCATATAATATTGATTTATATTTAAGTTTTTCTTGAACTTCAATTGATTGATTGATTGGTGCTGGGCAACAAAAGGAATTAGATGATATTCAAAAATATATAGTGCCACTTAAGTACTGGGAGGAGTCAGCTCAAGAGAGGCAGACAGCTTTATTAGGAAATTATTATATAATATTGATTTATATTTTAAAAAAAACGGGTCCTAAGATCCGCGGGTCCGGGTCTGGGTATTTTACTCAGATCCAGATCCGGATCCGTGACTTGATTATTAGACCCGGACCCGACGGGTCTATTTTTTAGGCCCCAGATCCGTGAAAACGGATACGGATCCACGGATCCGGGTCGGGTCCAATACCCATTGCCATCCCTACGTACAATAGCTAGGGGTGAACACGGTCCGGTTTGGTCTGGTCTGACACTAAAATCAGACCAAACCAGAAATTCCGGTCTGGAAAATTTTCAGACCGGACCGGACCGTTTAAATCACCAGACCGGACCGGACCAAACCGTTTTACAACGGTCCGGTCTGGTCTGGTCTACGGTTTTTCATTTTTTGAGTTTTATCCAAATTAATACATGTATTTTTGCAAATATTTCACACCTACAATTAATAAATATAATAATTTGTAATTTGTTAATAGTATTAACATCATTCATGTATATATTGCTATATAAAAATAACTATATCTTAAAATATCTAGGTAGCAACTTAATTTTTTAAATATAAAATTATGATTTTCGACCCTAGAACGGTTTGCGGTCCGGTCTGGTCTGAAAAATAAAAAACCTAGACCAGACCGTAAACCGTAATTTAATTTGAAAAAAAACCATACCAGACCATTTAAACCATAGACCAGACCAAATATTGAAATTCCGGTTTGGTTTACGGTTTAGACCAAACTTTGTTCAGCCCTAACAATAGCATTAAAGCTTCAAAATTAATGTTTCCTAACATTATGCTAACGTTTTATGTACAAAAAGGTCATGTCGGACCAATTTGGTAAACCTCAGTGTTACCATATGGATTTTATTAAAGTTTTGGTTACCACATGGAAAACCCAAAACCTCAGGGTTACCACGTGGAATTTCCCTTTTATTAATTTCCTTATAATATATAATACTAATCATTGATTAACCATTAATAATACTAATTTAAAGTGTGTTTTCCTAAAAAACGCCTAACATGTTAAAAATCAAACTTTAGGTTATTGTAAGACAAAAACAATCGGTAAATAAATTAATAAACTAACGTTAGTATTATAGCTAGGAAAATATCCGTAAGTTCATCTTATTCATGATTAATCAATAGTTATTGATAATATGGTAGGAAAATTAACAAAAGGTTATACTCCCTCCGTTCTTATATGTGTGTCCTATTTGAAGATTTCATACATATTAAGATAGTAGGAATCTTTGTTGATTGTGGGTATTATTTTATTATAATAGTGGTGTGAATTGATGATTGTATTGGTATTATGAGAGAGAAAATATAAATTAATTATTATAAATGGGATATTAGAAGAGAGATAGGGTGAACAGAGGGTATCAAAACTTTCCATTTTAGGAAATGGGAAAAACATATGAAACTACCCGTTATAGTAATGTGGACAATTAAAAAAGAACGGAGGGAGTAATATTGATGGTAATTTGTCCTTTTAAAAATCAATCTAACTTTATATATATATAATTTTTATGTATTATTATGAGATATATGCATGAGGTGAACCCATGACCTAATTTATAAAAATAATCAACCTATCTGGCTCAAGATCATTTGGTATTGAGACATTAATAACTAAATAAATGCATTAAGATATGTGTATAAATAAAAAAAAACGCATAAAGTACTTTCTATCTGTCAAAACTTCAATTAACTATATTTTTACTTTATGTATTTGTCAATTTACTATTCAAATTCTTATTATCTCTAAATACACTAAATTAAATATAATTTGATATTAAATAATTATACATTGAATTGAATCAAATAAGATTCATAACTATGGTTTAATTTATAGATTAAGTATAAAATCCCAATTATATTAAAATTGATTGGAGATAAACGGTGTTATATTATGCAAATGTAATTAAAATTTTAGAACAGAGCAAGTATTAATTGATTATTTTTCATAACTCATTTTTGATGTTGTTTGGTTGGGAGTAAAGTATTTTCTTGTAAAACACTTTTCCACTTCTATGTTTTATACCAGACAAATGAAACTAATGTGGAAAGCACAAATCATAAACACTTGTCTACTATAAATCTTTGCATTTTCGTTCAAAAATAAATTAAAGGAAAATTTTTTTAATTGAACCTAGAGCTGTGCAAATGTGGCGCGATCCAAAACCAAAAGTTATAATGCTTTTCTTTTTAAGGCTTACCGAATCGACATTATTCGAACTGAAGTTACGTCTGAACTGATTGACAATCGAAAATGCGAAAACTAAACCCGAAATGCAACAAATTTTTATAACCGACATATAACCATTAACCGAAATTACCTAATATTGATCAAACTGAGTCATATCCGACCCTTATCATGCTCGAAACCAAACTCGACCCGGCTATAATTGACTTAAACTGAACCAAATTTTAATCGAACTGTTGTTAACCTGAACCAATTTTTAATATAGAAAAATGATCAACTCATATTTAATCATCTTATTAGTTAATCTAATATAGTGGTAGATATTTTCATAAATTAAATTTTAACAATACATTGTTTTATATATTTAGAGTTAATATAATAATCACTAATTGATTTGCATTTTAACTATTTCCCTTAAGTAAAGAGAATCTTGTCATGAATTAAAAAATGACTAGCAACTTAATGTGACATTGTCTCGATCGATAGTAATTAGTAACTCGTAGTTGAATTATACTTGAAAAAATACCAGGTTTCGATCTGTACCCGATAAAAAGAACCAATTATTAACCATTAACAACCCGATATCGATTGAAACACGGCTCGAACTTTAACGGACACCGAACCGATGCAACCCTATAGGCTGAATAATTTATCTTCAACCGAACCGTGACTAACCGACCCGACTCGAGTGCGACCCGCCGTAACACGTGTCCGAATAATAATCGATCTGAAATTCAACCGAACTGAATAATACCCACCCAAAACCGGGTCAATCACCCAAATGAACACCTTTAATTGAACCAAACAAAAAAGATTTATTTGCATTTAGTTTTTCATTTAAAAAAAAATGTTTCTAATGAAAAAGCATTATTCATGAAAAATGTTTTCATTTAAACCAAATACTCCTTACTTTACTTCATAGTAGTAACATCTCGTTATTTTTGGGTCCAAAGTGAGATCTCGTTTATTTTGGGGCCTAAAGTGAGATAAAATGGACCCCTAAAAATTTAAAGCGTAATACATTATATAATTCTTTTTTGTTTTGTATTGTTAATATCATAAAAAAAACCTTAATTACTCATATTATATATAAAAATATAAATTATATTTGAATTTAATTTCAGTTAACATCAACATTTTACCTAAAAATATATTCATAAACTCTCTTGTGAGACCGTTTGTTCACCAACCTCATATCCAATAAGTTATTTATAATATTTGGACACAATAATTTAAAGACTTAAATGGATGATTTCAGGACTTATAAATCCAATTCTAAGAATTAAAAGGTCAATTTCAAAGTTTTTAATGTCTACATTAATGTTTTAGTCGTCCTACTTTAAAGTTATAATCAGAATTTTAAGTCTAACAATTGGTCTTTTAAGTCTTAAAATTGGTTTTTTTAAGTATTGAAATTGAAATTTTATGTCTTGAAATTGTCAAATCCATGATTTAAAATGTAAATTTTAAATCCTTGAAATTGTTTTTTAAGTTTTTAAATTGGTATTTTAACTCTAAAAATTGACATTTTAATTTGTAAAATTAATAAGAAAAATATATACAATTAGACCGGACCAATAAAACGTGTCTAACAAATTCATAAGGAGACGGTCTCAGTTTTTGTGAAATATATTTTTGCTGCCCTAACTGACATTCCGCTTTGCAATTTCTAATTGATAATCATGCTTCTGGATTATACATATTTAACTCACAATTAATAAACAATAATTGACATATTTAAAATTTGCATGATTACATAAATTAAGTCTTAGATCAATCTAGAGCCTTGCATGTTGACCGTCACGAAGCTTCACAGGAAAACGACAAAATGACCATGCTCCATTGTTGGTGGATCTTGATTTAATTATCTAATCCAGTTTGATAAAATATATTTGAGATATTTCTTCTAATTCGTCAATCATAGCATGAGAAAGAAATAATTCGATTTAACTTTAATATCTATCTATCTATCTATTTATAACTATTATTAAAACAAAACACGCTGACTGATCACTATTTATTATTGCTTACGTGTCACAATCTCATTAAAACTTTTCTTTCTAAACTCAATGATGATGTCATTGTCTTTATGACTAATATTTACATTCTTGACTTTATTGCTTTCTAATTATGACTATAATATTATCTATATTTATTAATTTTATAATTTTTAAGTCATATCATTTAATGTACTCCCTCTATTCCTTTTTATTTGACCACTTTACCTTTTGTACGCATTTTTTAGCAAATTTTAAGCCTTAATATCGTTAAGTACACATTATAAAAAAATTATAAAAATTACATATTAAAAAACTTTACATCAAGACAAATCTAACAAGATTTCACATAAATACTCCCTCCGTTCTTTTTTGTTCTTCCCGTTTAGAATATTCCATTTTTGGAGAGAGAAATTTGATTAAGATTTTTAAGATATTTATAGATAATAAAATATATCAATATGAGATCTCTTTAGATTCGTCTTAATGTATACTTTTTTATCATATATTTTTTATAATTTTTTATAATGCGTATTTGGAGATATATAGGTTCGAAAGTTGCTTTGAAAACTGTGCAAAAAGTAAATGGGAAGAACAAAAAAGAACGGAGGGAGTATATTTTATCATCAATATATCATTTAAAAATCTAATTTAAATTTCTCTCTCTAAAAGTGGACAAACTTAAAGTGGACAAACAAAAAGGAACGGAAGGAGTATTAGAAAATCATATATTTTATTACATTTTTTAATTATTTATTATTTAAAAAATCTTATCAATGTTATTTATTAAATGAGTATTATTTAAGTGTATTGGATATTTTGAGATGGTTTTTTTTATAAGGATTTTATTTATTTATTCTATAGTTGCTTAAATGCAAAGCATGATTCTAATATGATTTAAGTTGTGTCTATCTTTATGCAAATCGCTTATATTTTTTGTAAATTTGTTTAAACTTTTATAAAATAATTTTACATATATAAATATTTATGTTAAACTTGATTTTGAAGTATGTTAAATTTGATTTTGAAGTATGTTTTTAATAGTTGTATTACTTTATACAAATTAAGTAATTATTTTTTGTTAGCATAAATTGGTACGTTATTTTTTTATTAAAAATATTCATAATTTTGTATTGTATACTTCATGTACTATCTATTTACTTTCTATTTAAAAAAACAAATAGAAGCATAGATGAAATTATGTTAAAAATATAATCAAATTTTTGTCTTTTGTTGTGATTTATTTGTCATTACCTAAATTTTCGCAATCATCTACGTGTACAATGCAAAGTATGATACAAATCACACAATGCATGTAATGTATACAATTATTTAGAGTGAAATGAGATGTAAGTATAATGTAAACTTTTTTCTTAAAAATTTAATTTCTTAAATTATATTAACATGTCAAAAAATTTAATATAAAATCGTGCATCGCACGGAAAATATCTAGTAGGAGTATTAAAGAAAAGCCCAGTTAAGAGAGCTATTACCCAAACTTATAATTCCTATTTTAGCGATTATTAAATACAAACACAAGCAAATCAAATTGTTAGTATTTAAAATTCAAATTTTAAAATAAATATAGTATTTTTTAAAAATTTATAATCCCTACTTTATAGTCAATTAAATAGCTATTTTTAATTTGTGTATGTAGAGATCACATACACTTAGAGAGTATTTGTGTATGGAAAGGAAATGAAATCTGAAAAGATGGAGTAAGAAAAACAATAAAAATTACCTTCCTAATCAACTTGTTTGATTCAGATAAGTAAGGAAAAAAGTACATATAACTGATTCTTTAAATTTTTATCGATACAAAAAAGAATTGCTGCTAATTATCATGTTGCAGAACAACTGCATTATTCATCAGTTGTGCTTCTATTTGTTATTGATCAGGCAGTTAGGTACATCAAGGATGAGGATGGAAAAGTTTTGTTAAGACAAGATGACATCAAAACAAGGTGGTACCAGTACTTCTCTGATTCACTGAATGAATCTAGGGGATCAAAGGAGGAATGAGGACAAACCTCCAACACCTAAAGCAAACATGAATGTGGGTCAAATCAGGACAAAACCACAAAGGAAATTAGTAAAACTCTGATGCAATTATAGGGAGAACCTTGACTATCTGGGTATCGTTACCCCGTATGTAAATGTTTTGTTTAGTGTTGAATAGAAAATCGTTTGACAAAAAAAATAATAAAAAAAATAAATAATAATAATAATAATAATAATAATAATAATAATAATAATAATAATAATAATAATAATAATGATAATAATAATAATAATAATAATAATAATAAAATATCTATGCACTATGTTATAAAGAACTATTTGCATAAACTTATTTTTAAAGCTTTTGATTCGTAGGTATGGGAAAACACAGTTGTGGAAAAGCTAAACTTTCTAAAGCAGTGATGAAATTCCTTTCGAATAAAAGGTAAAGCTTTTTGACTCATTTTATTATGTTGAGGTTTGCATTTTCAAATGTTAAGGTGTTAACTTGTCATTGCAGGTATCAGTTCTATGACGACAAACCAGGCATAATTATGGTTCGTCCTAAGTTCCGATTCAAAGAGTAGATTATTCGAATTTTACAGCTTAAGAGTGTAAATTTTTTTCTTCATGCATTATTGTTAAATAAGAATTATACATTAAGCTATAAATTATTTTCGATGATAATAAGTTTCATTAAATATACTTTCTTTTACCACTTTTACTCTCTCTACCATATTGTCACTTCATTTGTAGTTAATGTTTTTTCTTTTAAACAAAAGAATTAACCAAGGTAGCATTAGTGTCACGATAAGGTATAACATGCCAAAAAAAAATTCATTGTTTAACAAACACACCAATGAAAAATATCTCAATCAATAAGTGATATCAAGATATTATTAACATATTCAACTCCTCAATATCGGGTACTTAAAAATTATTTGAAGAACTACGACTCAAAAAGAGTGTTTCCACATTGCAATCATGATTTGGTTGAACACTTATCAATAACCAATATCATAAATGCTAATGTAAGGAGAGCTAAGGAATACCTCATGGATTTCTACTCCCTCTTGTAATCAAGTAATTGTTTCTCTTCAACAAAGTGGTTACAATAAACATCCAAAAAATGCATATATAATTCAAAATCTATACTACCTCGACAAATAACAATAGAATGGTAATTTTTATCACTAAATTCTTCAACAACATTGAGCATCTCACCAGCGGTAATAGAAATTCCATTATGAAGAAACACATAAGATATTACGTGGTAATGACTACCAGAAACCAAAACTTCGTTTGCAATAAAAATCGATAAATTGAAGGAGCAACCATACATTCATATCTCAAAACCTGAAAGAAAAGCAAAAAAACACATTGTTCTTTCATCAACTTTCAGCCTTTTAACCCATTTTTGGGAATTCAAAAAGACTAAGCTTACCAAGAACTAGGGGTGTCAAACAGATCAGGTCGGGTCATTTTCAGGTTCGGGTAATATATAAATGGGTCATTAGAACATTGACCCGAACCTGACCTGTTTATTTAAATGGGTCAAAAATTGAAACCCCGACCTGATCTGTAGCAGGTCGGGTCAACCTGCTAATAACCCATTTAACCTGGTTTTTTTTGTTTGATTTCATCTGGGTTTTTTGGTTCATTCAAACCATAAGTTCAGGTCATGTACCCATTTTTTCATAATTTAAAAATTAAAATATAAACATTTACACTTCACAATAACAAGCTCCAAAACCAAAAGCATCATAATTAGTTTCTACAAATAATCATATTCTAAAATATAGTGGTTGATGAAAATGCTTTTGCGCTGAATTCATGGTTGGACTTGGACTAGGGTAAGATAAGTCTTCTTCTTCTTCAACTCTTAACCTCCACCAGATTTTCTTCTGAGTCAACTTGAACGTATTCAGGTTCAATGGTATCAATTACCTAACAAGAAATACAAAAAAAAAAAAACAATTAAAGATGCAGTACAATCGAACAGAATGGAAGATGTAACCGAGCAGTACAATCGAACAGAACAATGAATCGAACACAAAATTAAAATAAAAAAATGGAAACGAAATCCAAATGGAACACAAAATACATATGGAAGATAGACTATTAGAAAACAAAATAATAAAAAAAAAAAAAGAAAACGAAGAGAACATGGCACTCGAACACAAAAATAAAAAATGAGAAAAATTGGAACAATGAATCGAACTAAAAAATCGAACAATTAAAGTTAAACACAAAGATAAACATAGAAGTAAAGAAGATAAAGAAGATAAACAAAAAAATCGAAAAAATCTTACCTTGGATTAATGAAGATGGTAATCCTAATGGAGATGGCGTGATGATAATCCTAATTCAAGAGGAATTCATTAACATTAAGAAGTAAAGAAGAAGGGAGAAGAATGGAGAATGGAGAATGGAGATGGCGAGATGCGCCGCACATTTAATCTCAGAGAAAAAAATAGGGTTTTTTAAAGTTGGAATGAGGAAAGAGTAAGCATATATATATTAAAGGACTAAAGTCTAAAGGAATTCGATTAGGGTTTAATATGGGCTTGGGCTTGTGGCATCTATATATATTTTGTTTATGGAGTAAATATTAATGAGTTAATATCAGATAATATGGGTCGACCTGACCTGATTGACCCATCTAATAAATGGGTTGAACAGGTTTTTTTCAGGTTTAAATATTCAACCTGAACCTAACCCATTTAATAAACAGATCAAGTCGGGTGACCCATTTAATTAATTGGGTCAAAAATCTAAACCCAAACCCGCTAATTTCGGGTCGGTTTCAGATCAGGTTAGCAGGTCGGGTCAGCTTTTGCCAGCCCTACCAAGAACAATAACAAAAGTTGTTCAATAACCTACTTCTTCATCTTGTGTCCGGCTAAGTTCAATCATCGACTATTATTACAATGAAAATTAAATATTAGTGACAAAATTACCAAGAACCAAAATACCCACATTCTCAAAAGCAAAATTACCCAATTGCCCCTGAGGCTGTCTCATCAAAACCTATGAAGCTTATAAATACCCACATTCTCAACCATAAATGGTATGCTTTCTCTCTCTCTAAATTACCGAGTGTAGTCTTCATTATGTACACTATTAAACCGACCACTGACTTGAGCGTCAGAGGGGCTTTTCGAGAACAACCCCCCCGGACAAGTAACTATGTTCGTTTTGTAGGTATTCTGCCTCCAATCTAGTATTCGGACATTCCAAATAGCAAAAGACATCACCTTCCGGTCAAGGAGATTTGACTCGATTTCTACGCAGAAACAACTCTTAAATTGTATTTTATTATTAATTTATAAGCTTAAATATAGTCATGTGGGATCTCATTTGATTTGTTTTAATGTAATGTTTATTAATATCAACTTTTTATAAGTTTTAATTATACATAAGTAGATATATTAAAGATTGAATAAGTGAATTGGATAGAGTAGTGCATCTAGTAAATGAGACACTTAAGACAAATTGGAGGTATATGTAAGTATATATTGTGTCTTTATTATTAATTAAATTTACATGCGCAATATAAAATGATCTAATTAAAGTTAAAGTGTTGGGATAATGTATTAATAGGTTATGAGCACTGTTACTAAGATCGCTGGTTTGCCTAGCGTATCTCGATCTAGATCGTGCGATCCCAATTCGGAGTCATTGGTGACCTGGGTCACTCAGATTCACGACCTGGATCGCTATATTGATCGATCCAGAAACCTTATACTACAAAAAAAGTTGCATCTAGCAACGCTTAAAATTGTTATTGCCAACGCTTATATGTGAGGGTAAAGTATGTCCCCACACTTCTGTCAGGAAATTTTGCCCATACTTATTAAGTGTGGGGAATAACACATTCAGCCACGCTTACAAGCGTGGGGAAATGGACTTTCAGCCTCACTTATAAGCGTGAGGACATTATCTCCACTTATAAGCGTGGGGAAATTAAATAAAGTATATTCCTGTTCATTTATAAACTATTTTTGCACATTATAAGCGTGGGTAATGTAAATGATAACTATTTTTCAACAAATTTTTGGCGGGAAAATTTATAATACTGGTTTTTTACTATTTTTAATATATCAAATATTATTATTATTATTATTATTATTATTATTATAAATTATTATTATGATTATTATTATTATTATTATTATTATTATTATTATTATTATTATTATTATTATTATTATTACTATTATTATTATTATTATTATTATTATTATTATTATTATTATTATTATTATTATTATTATTATTATTATTATTATTTTTGGCAAAGTAAATATTATAAAATGCCAGAAAAATAGCCGAACTTACAAAGGTTCAACAGACTGAGAGGTCAAATCGAACGCAGCTCCTAGGGACAGGCTCCTTGTCATTCGCGATGTCAGGAATGACGCCTCTACAAAAGAGAAGGTATCTCCTATCCTAAATACTGAAGCTAGTTCACAAAAAGCATATACAAGTGACTCTTGTTACAAAATATGTGCAAAAACAAAGATTAAAATTTCATTGATCAGAATCACGATTCGTGGTCCACTTTCCTATTCACCATGTCCAGCAGAGGTATGGTCATTGACCGGATGCAAGACAGTCACCAGCACGACACCATCAGGCCATCATCTAGCCACCCAGTTGTGTCAATGAGAGCCTTTTGTCATGGCAATAGTCAGCATATGAACAATGTGCTTATAGCCTCTGATAGGCTTCCTGTATAATTTACCACCTACACAGTGTTAGTCCACCTCTCTAACACCAAAGCTAAAACTGTTCCCACTAAGGAAACATCAGTAGAAGGCAGCAGCATGCCAACACCTTGAGTGTTCTTAGCTTGGTCATCTATGCAACAAGACCAGGACATTTGCTAAAAAACAGAACACAACAGTTGCTATGTTCATGCCTTTTGTTCTCCCTTGGTTGTGACAGAACCAGCACAAGAGGACCAATCCACGCAAGCATCAGCTATAAACCAGCACAAGAAGACCACAAAAGATCAAATAATCATCAGCTATAATCCATTGAAGCTACAAAATGACTAGCCATGTAGACAAAAGATGGCCATCTATCACTTAGAAATACCACAGAAAGCTGCTTAGTATAAGTCCTTTAAAATACCACAAACCCAGCAGCATAAAGACATAATACCAAAACTCCTAATTGCATATACATTATACCTAACAGCCCTTCTCTGCCATGTATAGAAAGCTTAAGGGGGAAGGGGACCTTATGCCTTATATTCCAGGGGGTTGGTTAGCCATTGGGGGGGTCACCTCTCGTTTTAGGAGCGGTGTTTACTTGAACAGTAGTTATTACTAGTTCCCCAGCATAATTAGTATAGAATATCTCTATCGTGTGGCCCGGTGTTTGGGGTTGTTAAGAAGGAGGGGATAGGGATGCTCTGACAGGCTCCTTACCTTTTGCATTTTCAGGAATGGGAGCAGCTTCCTTTGGTTGGTGGGAACTAGGTGTAGGTTCCTTGGTCACCCCTTCTGAAGCCTCTATAATCCCTTCCTTTCGTGGTTTAGGTTTGGGATCCTTTTTCTTACGCTCGCCCATCCTACAATTCCTCTCTATGTGCCCCAAATGCTTTCATTTGCCACAAAAGATTGGCTTCCAGTCATTTACGACTTTTTGGTTAGCCAGCTCATCTACTTCATTGATAAAGTAAATATCATCCGGGAATTCTCCATGAATTTTCATTTCAATTAGGACTCTAGCATACATCATACGTTCACGCTTGATTGTTGCGTTGTCTACTCGTATGACCGTACCTAAAGAACTAGCGAGTTTCCTAAGGGTTGTATCCCTCCTATACTCAAGAGATCGACCCGGGAATTTCACCCAAATTGGCATGGTTGTTAGATTAGCTTTGTCCGCTGACGTCCTAGGGGTCCAGGGCTTTACCACAAACGGTTTTTTGTCGAACAAGATCCCACTCATGTCAGATAACTTATCCCTATCAGCAATGGATGCTAGTCGTACAAGGTAAACTCCTCTCCCTAACAAAGCCACCTTGTCAATAGGTAGTTCTTTCCATATCCTTTTAACAAAACCTTCAATGACTTGAAGTGGTGGGTTAGCACCTAGAACAAAACATACCACAGAGGATTCCCAATACTGAATTTTATCATCTATGTCTTCTCTACTAATTTTAATAAGAT
>JAAKBH010001198.1:0-39142 GCA_019776075.1 Amaranthus palmeri
ACCCTAGAGCAGGAAGAAGCGTGTTCTGTATCAAATGGCTGAAGAAGGAAAGCTAAGCCGGTTCTTGAAGAAAGATTATTCCTCCCGTGGCAGTGAAAGGTCGTATCGCTCAAGGCCTAAGTCTCGAAAGGAGGAAGACAAGAAAGAAGCCTCAAATGATACCAGAGGGGTTAAAAACATGATAGTTGGGGGGCTTCAATGAGGAATACCCCTCAATCAGGGCCGCCAAAGATAGTGTACACACCTTAATGAAGGGCCCTCCAAAAGCGCCTTCTAAAGGCTGATGAAGTTTGATTCTACCTCAGAACCACTTCAATCACCTCACTGATCCTCTGGTAGTCGCACTTAAGATTGGCCAAATGGTTGTTAAGCGAGTCCTGGTGGACACCGGCAGTACGGCGGACCTTGTCACCATGGACTGCTTAAAACAGATGAAGTTCGAGGAGAAACACTTGCAACCCTTTGATAAACCTCTTGTTGGTTTGGAGGCAGCCAAGTTGTTCCCTTGGGAACTATCACACTTCCAGTAAGAATAGAGAAAAAGATGGATGCAGAACATTGCCCATCCGCTTCACCGTGGTGGATCTCAACTTCCCGTACAATGCCATTATGGGACTACCGCTCATCAACAAAATCAAAGCAATCATATCTCCACATCAACTCCTGTTGCAGTTTGAACAGGATGATGGAAAGTCGGAATCCTGAGAGGGGATCAAAAGGCGGCACGTCAATGCCTCATTAACTGCTTGAAGCATGACGGTGCCCCTGGAGCACCCCCAAAAGGAAAAGGGATGAAGAACCTCAGTCAGTTATGAGTGTTTATCTGGATCTCAATGTCCAGGAGAAACCTCAACCCTTGGAACAGTTTTGAAGAAGTTCCAATGTTCGATGGAAAGAAAATTAAAGTAGGAAAGGTCCTACCTGAATCCGTGAGAAACATACTTGCGGTTATTGCTGAATTCCGGGACATCTTTGCCTTCACTGTGGAAGAGATGCCTGGCATACCGCCTGAAGTCATGTGCCACAAACTTGACATTAAACCAGGACATAAGCCCGTCAAACAAAAGCTACGACATCAGGGCAAGGAAAGAATCGAAGCAGCCAAGGCAGAAGTGGCAAAGTTGCTAAATGCAGGCTTCATAATGAATGCCAATATTCTGAATAGCTATCCAATGTGGTGCTTGTTAAGAAACCCAATGGCAAATGGAGAATGTGTGTTGACTTCACAGATCTCAACAAAGCCTGTCCAAAGGATGACCCCTTTACCGAAGATTGATCGACTTGTAGACTCCACAGCAGGTCATGCACTTCTCAGCTTCATGGATGCTAATGCGGGATATCATCAAATCCCCTTGGCACTAGAATCAGCCCCATACGGCCTTCATAACAAATGTGGAGTATATTGCTACAAAGTCATGCCTTTTGGACTAAAAAACGCAGGGGCAACATATCAACGAATGGTGAATAAGTCTTCAACTCTCAAATTGGCCGGAATTTGGAGGTTTTATGTCGATGAAATGTCACCAGAGCAAAGAAGCCCAAGATCATGCTGCTGACCTCAGAGAAACCTTCCTAAACCCTCCGAACCATACAAATGCGTCTTAATCATGATAAGTGCGTATTTGGGGGTGACAGGGGGGGAAGTGTCTTGGTTTTCTGGTAGATCAAAAGAGGGATTGAGGCTAATCCTGATAAAATTCAAGCAATCTTGACATGAGATCCCCCAAAACCGTCAAATAAGTTCAAAGCTAACGGGAGTTGTAGCTGCCCTAGGGAGATTCATGTCAAAATCAGCAGATAATGTTCGCCCTTCTTCAGGACCCTCAAACAAACCAAATTCGAGTGGACCGAAGAGGCTGAAGCGGCATTTGATAAGCTGAAAGCCTACCTTGCTTCTCTCCCAAAGTTGGTTTCCCCCATGGAAGGGGAAACCTTGATCTTGTATGTCTCCATATCAGAATACTCAGTCTCTGGAGTCCTGATAGCAGAAAGGGAAAAGACACAACTGCCCGTATACTATATCAGTCACGCTATTCCGTGGCTCGAGGGCAACTACAGTGAGTAGAAAAAGTACTACTGGCCGTTGTCATGGCAAGTAGGAAACTCAAACCCTACTTCCAATCTCATCAGATCCGTGTCAGAACAAATCAGCCCTCAAGAAAATTCTGGGAGGGGAGAAAATCAGTCAAGCCGTCTCTCCGATTGGGCTAATCAATTGGCAGACTTGGAATAGAGTATGAAACCACGTTACCTCCATCAAAGCTCAAGCTTTAGCAGACTTTCACTTGCTGAAAGCACAGGACCAACTCCCTCGGATCCCAATCAAGAGTGGCAAGTTGTATGTTGATGGTTTCATCCCCAAGGTCGCCAGTGGTGCCGGCGATACTGATCATATCCTCGCGGTGCAAGGTTTGAAAGAGCAATAAGATTTGAATTTACTGCTTCCAACATGAGCAGAATATGAGGCCCTGATCTTGGGCTAACCATCTGCTACGAATCCGGGGGCAAAAAGCTTGTCAGCATTCTCTGATTCCCAGTTGATCGTGGAACAGTGAAAGGCGAGTTTGAGGCAAAAGACGAGGCCATGAAGATGTACTTAGCCAAGGTGAAGGGATTAGTGGGAAAAGTTCGAAAAATTTTCACTATCCCACATACCTCGCTCTGAAAATGCCCAAGCAGACTCTTTAGCCAGGTTAGCTAGCTCCGCGGAATCAAATCAGCCAAGGGACATTGTGTGGGGAAGTTCTCCTAACCCCAGCATAATGTCATGGTACATGTGATAGACAGATCAACAACATGGATGAACCTTTGGTCAAATACTTTGAAAATCAAGCTCTCCCTGACGATGAAAACGAGGCTAAACAGCTTCAACAGAAAAGCAAATGGTTCGAATATTTGGATGGCACACTATACAAAAAGTCATACACCCATCCCCTTCTAAAATGTGTTTACCCCAGAAGAAGGAAACTACATTCTGCGGGAAATTCAGGAAGGAGGATGTGGGATTCATCAAGGAATTCGAACTGTGGTAAGCAAAGTACTTAGAAGTGGGTATTACTGGCCAACCTTGAGGCAAGATGCTGAAAACTTGATACGAAAATGCTCAAAGTGTCAATTCTTCTCAAAAGTGTCCAGAAAACCCTCAAGCTTCCTCACCACCATGCAGTCAGTGCTGCCCTTTGACAAGTGGGGTATGGACTTACTTGGTCCATTTCCCCCTGCCAAGGGGCAAAGAAAATTCATTATTGTGGCTATTGATTATTTCTCCAAGTATGTTGAAGCAGAACCACTTAGCACTATCTCTGAGAAACAAGTCTGTCAGTTCCTCTGGAGAAACATTATCACCAGATATGGCATCCCACGGGTAATAATCACTGACAATGGCAGACAATTTATAGGCCGTGGAACCGTAGAATATTGTGAACAATTCAACATCCAACTCCGGTTCAGCTCAGTGTCCAGACCTCAAACAAATGGGCAGGTTGAATCAGCCAACAAAGAGATACTTAATGGGATCAAAAAGAAGATTGAAGGAGCAAAGGGATCTTGGGATGAAGAACTGCCAGGCATCCTCTGGGCCAGCCGCACAACCGTGAAAGAATCAACAGGGCATACCCCCTTTTCACTCGTCTTTGGTTCAGAAGCTGTCTTACCAGTGGAAATAGGAATACCCTCCACAAGGGTAACTTATTATTCACATTCTGAAAATGATGAGGGGAAAAGGGTAAATCTTGATTTACTTCCGGAGACCCGTGGCAATGCACTCCTTAGATCGATTGCTCAAAAACAAAAAATGACTCGTCAATTCAATAGACATGTCAAAACAAGGCTTCTTAAACCTGGAGACTGGGTCCTACGTAAAGTGGAAGCAACAGGGAAGCATACAGAGAAGGGTAAATTGGGGGCCAATTGGGACGGTCCATTCAAGATAACTCATGCTGTCAAGACCAACACCTTTGAATTAGAAGACTCCGCGGGAAAGAAGTTGAAAAGGCCGTGGCATGCAGACCATTTGAAGAAATATTTCATTTAACAAGTCTGGCAAGGGGCATACATCGTACATCGTAATACTAGCAGATCTTTATTTTAGTTCAGTTCATTCTCAGTTTCATTTTTCAAGTTAAGTTCAGTTCATGTAATCAACATTGCACAATTAAGCGGTACCACGGTTTGCTGGTACTTTGTCAATCAAGCGGTACCACGGTTTGTTGGTACTTTGTCAATTTAAGCGGTACTATCTGGGTTAATGGTACTTTGTCAATTTTCAATTTTCAATCTAATTATGTTCAAACTTGCATTTATTTCCACCTAGTCAAAGGTGAAGCGGTATCTATTTGATACTTAGTCAATTTTCCACCTAGTCAAAGGTGAAGCGGTATCTATTTGATACTTAGTCAATTTTCCACCTAGTCAAAGGTGAAGCGGTATCTATTTGATACTTAGTCATTTTTCCACCTGATCACCGGTTGAAGCGGTATCTTGTTGATACTTGGTCAATTTTCAATTTTCAGAATAATTCAGACAATCACAAGTTAAATTAAAAGTTGAAAGCATAAACTGGAAATTGCAAGACTTGTCAAACAAAATATATTTACAAACGATCAGACGTACAATGTACAAATGTTTTGAGTTAACTAATCGTTTACAAAAATTAGTTACAAAAATCAGGGGAGGGGAGAAGCTAAAAGCTATGATGGCTGTTGCTGCTGCTCCGTGGGCACTGGCTCTTCCGGCTCGGGTTGCTGCGGTGAGGGGGTAAAGCTAAAAAGCTCTTCAATGTCAGGCAACGGCTCTTCCCCCGCCAACTCAGCCGACAGCCCTTGGAGAGTCTCCCTCTTCGAAGTTAGAATCTTCAACAAATTAGAAGATTCAGCTTGGAGATTAGTAAGGGTAGATCTCTCCGGAGCCTTAGGAAATGGTGGATAGCAGACCGGGATCTTGTCAAGATCCAACTTCAATGCCCTTTTCTCCCGGTCTGGGTCCATCTTTTTCAGCCACTCTTTCCGCTCTTCCTCATCTTCAGCCACGGCTTTGGATAAAACCTCAGATTCTTTGTTGAGAACCTCTTTCAAATTTGCCGTGGCTTCGTCGTGGCATTCAGTGGCCAGCTCAGTCAATTGATCAACGTTAAGGCCCATCTTCTGAGCCGCCAGCTTGAACTTCTCAGCCTGAACCAGTGCCCCGGTCGCCATCATCTCCATCAATAGCGCGTTCAATATCGGGACCACCTCTGGTGAGTCTAGCCAGCGGCGAGCAATGTAGGATGTGCGCTCTGACCGCAGCTTGTAGACCCGAGCCGCGTCAAGGACCCTTTCAAATCGGTCCATGTCACCCATCACCGTTTTAATAACTTGCTCATTTTCTGAGACAAGCCTATCATATTCAACCAACATCCGGGCCACCTCAGTATGAATTTTTGTGGATAGCCCGGATGCCTGCTCGAGTGACTTGGCCGCGGTATCTAAATTCTCCTTGACACGGCTCCTCCATTAATCGGCTTTTGCCAAGCGCTCTTTCAGTTCAGCGCATTTAGCCAGCTTCTCCCTCAACCCCGGTAGATCGGCCAAATCGCGCTTTAGCTGCTCAATCTCCAACCTTTGAGCGTCAGCTTTGGCGGATAGGCGATCGTTTTCAGCCGACAACGACCGCTGCACGATCAGTTCAAATTCGGCCCTGATTAAAGCCTGTCAAAGAATCAAATAAAGTTAGTTGACAAATTTAGTAAGACTAAGGACAAACAAGGATAGCAGTTTACTTACATCGGCAGCGGCGGCGCGGGACTGCTCAGCCCGCTCAACCGGGGACATGGAATTTAAGTATTCCCTGTCCGTGTCGCTCACCAGGTTCCTGGAAGCACGGTTGATACGGGTGTTTAGATCTTTACGATCTAGCTCAACGAAAACCACATCGTCCCTGTGTGGACGGATGCGGCGCTGGTAAACCTTCTCGAAAGAATCGAGAGGTCTTTCAGCCGACTCCTCGGCTACAGCTTTCCCCTTTTGTGCAGGGGTATATTTAGGTTGGGGCTGTGATGAACCAACCCCTGCAGCAGCTGCTCCTACCGGCCCCTGTTCAGCAAGGGGCACGGCGCTATATACAGTGTTCGACCCTTGGGTCGAACTATCATCTTCAACCTCCACCGGTTCTGCTGGTTCAACCGGTTTCACGGGCTCTTCCTTCTTTTTCTTCCTTTGCTCCTCAGCAGGAGACTTGGCCTTTCTCTTGGCCGTTGTCTTCTTCTTCTTGGGAGCCGGTTCGCCACGCTCCACATGTGATGGAACGGGGGCTTGTTTCCTCTGCTCCAAGAGGACCCGAGCTTCCGCCTCAGTGGGCGCTTTGTCCACCCCGGTCATCTTGGTGCTGCCATTCTGCAGAGAGATTATGTTAAACAAAAGTTGAGAAAGTTTGCAAAATACAGAAAAAACCAAATTACCTTTGGTGACCGTGGCAGAGGGGTCGGATCCGCTGCCCTCTTATCCAAGCTATGTGTCATAGCCATTAAGTTGAATTTACCCATCAGTGTTTTCTGTTTTTGGGCCAATTCTTCTCTAGCAACGCCTGCATAAATCAAAGACAGTCAGACCGCATGTGGTTAACACGGACACACGTGAAACAAGGAAACACTTACGTTTATGAATCTTAAGGCTTATTTCGAAAGCCGACAAAAGCAACTCTAAGTTAAGGTGGCTCCTTTGTGGAATCCAGTTATCTTGTTTATTTACCAGGGCATTTAGTTGCACCACGGTTGTCTGGGCATACTCAATTATCACCGCTTCTTCAACTGTACATTGCGGGACATTGTTATTAAATTCGTTGATCCTTGGGTTTATATCAAAAGAAGTCTTGAAATTCCAAGGCTCCGAGCTGTACAAATATGCAAATCTTGTCCGGTAACCCTTTTGATTATCCGGGAGATCTCCTACTAGTTTGTAACCCTTCCTATGGGCTAGTGTGATCCACCCGGCGCCATGATCCTCTGAGGAACATAACCTGGCCCGGAATATATACCTAAAGGCTGTAAGCGAAGGTTTTATCTTCAAAACCTTGCATACTATCAAAAATGCCGTAATACACCCCCAAGCATTTGGGTATACTTCAGCTACGGTGACGTTCAAAAATGAAAGTAACTCTCTAATGAAAGGGTGGAGGGGGAACCGTAACCCTAGCTCAAAAGCCGCAAAATATACAGCAATACAGTTAGGTGGGGGAAACCTAACAGTCTCTAAGTTTGCTGGCCTTATAATGTTAATGTTATCTGGAAGACCCCATTCTTCCGCCAGTTCCTCCCGGGCAGTATCCAACTTGTGCCGGGTCTTTGAATCGATAAAATAATTCAAAGGCCCCCCATGTTTGATGTAGAAAGGAGGAGGCTTCGGGGCACCGCTCTTCCGCCCAGATGATTCTTTGTCTTGCTCCATGATAGTATCTACAATCAAGAATCCGTCCAGTTCAGGGTTTATTTTTGTTAGATAATGGGGAGGGAAAGCTACATCTACTTCCCACGGAGCAGGGTACTTTATTTCCGGCGGATAAAACGGTTCAACAGAAGATGGAGTATCACTTCTGACCGGGGTATATACCGGATCAATAAAAACAGAGTTCCAACTCGACTCCTCGTCCTCATCTATGTTTATATCAACATGGGTCTCCCGGTGTTCCGAGGTCGCGGTCACATTCGTGTCTAATAATTTATTATCCATATTCCGGGAAAAACAAATAAATTATACAAATTTTATTTGAGATTAAGAGTATATGCATAAGGGTTGAGGATTATTTGCACAGTCAAATCAAGAACATATTGAAGATCAAGAACACATTGAAGATATTAAGGGATTTATTCAAGAACACCAAGAACAAATTGAAGATCAAGAGAAAAATTAAGATCTTCAAACAAAATTCAATCAAAAATCAATATTCAATCGAGAATTTTGAGGAAATTTAAGGAATACCTTGTTTGTGTTCTTGAGATCTGTCAGAAAATCGAAAAAATTGTTGATTGTCAGAGCGTCTCTCTCTAGCTTTCTCTCTCTAAGAAGAAATTTGTAAGAATTCAAGTCAAACAAGTAACCTTAGTTTGACTCACCAACTACCATTTATAGGGCCAATAAATGCTCAACTACTAAGCTACTATTCATGTCAGAAATTCATCTTTGAAAAGCAAAGGATTTTGTCCGTCTGAAAAACTCATTCGGACCCTATTCTGAGCCCAAAAAGGATTTTGGGGCTAAAATATTCTAAGTATAGAATATCACATCTGTCCGTCTGAATAACTCATTCGGACCCTGTGTTGAGCCCAAAAAGGATTTTGTGGCTAAAATATTCTAAGTATCGAAGAGAAATTCCGTGGCATCAGGAATTTCATTCGGACCCTTCTTTTAGCCCAAGGATGGTCTTGGGGCTAAAATATTCTAAGTATAGAATATCATATCTGTCCGTCTGAATAACTCATTCGGACCCTGTTTTGAGCCCAAAAAGGATTTTGTGGCTAAAATATTCTAAGTATCGAAGAGAAATTCCGTGGCATCAGGAATTTCATTCGGACCCTTCTTTTAGCCCAAGGATGGTCTTGGGGCTAAAATATTCTAAGTATAGAATATCATATCTGTCCGTTTGAATAACTCATTCGGACCCTGTTTTGAGCCCAAAAAGGATTTTGGGGCTAAAATATTCTAAGTATCGAAGAGAAATTCCGTGGCATCAGGAATTTCATTCGGACCCTTCTTTTAGCCCAAGGATGGTCTTGGGGGTAAAATATTCTAAGTATAGAATATCATATCTGTCCGTCTGAATAACTCATTCGGACCCTGTTTTGAGCCCAAAAAGGATTTTGTGGCTAAAATATTCTAAGTATCGAAGAGAAATTCCGTGGCATCAGGAATTTCATTCGGACCCTTCTTTTAGCCCAAGGATGGTCTTGGGGCTAAAATATTCTAAGTATAGAATATCATATCTGTCTGTCTGAATAACTCATTCGGACCCTGTTTTGAGCCCAAAAAGGATTTTGGGGCTAAAATATTCTAAGTATAGAATATCACATCTGTCCGTCTGAATAACTCATTCGGACCCTGTTTTGAGCCCAAAAAGGATTTTGTGGCTAAAATATTCTAAGTATCGAAGAGAAATTCCGTGGCATCAGGAATTTCATTCGGACCCTTCTTTTAGCTCAAGGATGGTCTTGGGGCTAAAATATTCTAAGTATAGAATATCATATCTGTCCGTCTGAATAACTCATTCGGACCCTATTTTGAGCCCAAAAAGGATTTTGTGACTAAAATATTCTAAGTGTCGAAGGGAAATTCCGTGGCAACAGGAATTTCATTCGGATCCTATTTTTAGCCCAAGAACGGCCTTGGAGCTGAAAAATTCTAAGTGTAGAGCACCCCGTTTGTCCGTCTGAACAACTCATTCGGACCCTATTTTTAGCCCAAGGATGGTCTTGGGGCTGAATAATTCTAAGTGTGGAATATCATGTTCGTCCGTGGGAAAAGTTCATTCGGACCCTGTTTTTAGCCCAAGGATGAGCTTGGGGTTGAAATATTCTAAGTAAATCTTCAAGCGTGCCGCAGTACCGCTGCACCGTGATATAAGTTTTCTTACTCATTCGGACCCTGTTCTTGGCTTGAGGGCCCTTAGGGATTTTGTCAGCCGGATAAAAAGCTACGCTGGTTCACGGTACCACGGTTCCACGGTACCACGGAAAGACATCTAAAATTTCATCTTTTTCCGCATAAAGCAAGAAACGAAGTTTGGTTCTCATCCTCCTTTCATCCTTCATGCGTGGGGCTAAATGTCATGGACAAGTTCCAGCTCCCTTTGACTAAGACATGAAATTAGCTCAGTCTTTGACTACATATCGGTCAAGTCCAGTCAAGGTACGACTTTCCAACTTCCAGCAAGGTAACCGTCAAGCAGTTACTTCATAACTGCCATCTCCAGTCAAAGTAACCGCCATGGTTACCATGATCGGGATCCTCAACTTCCATGTTCCCCACTCCCCCTACAGAGGTAACCACCATCTGATGGGTATAAAAGGAGTGCGTTAGACGAAATCGGGACCCTAAGCTTTATTATCATCCCGAAACTCTGTAAAAATATATACTCACCATATTCACCCACCGTCATCACATATAGCTACCTCACTCAGGTGATAAACAACCACTTAAAACACCTTTACCTATTCATTCTTAGTCATTATTCATTACTTTTTTCCCTATTATACCATCTGACTTGAGCGTCGGAGAGGGTTTCCGGGAAAACCCCCCGGGCTAGGCTGACTTGTTATTGTGTAGGACAAACGTGCCGCTTTCAGGAGGTGTCGCTTCACAACTTGACCGACGTTTGACTACCATACGACTTCTACTTCAGGTATCTCACGTGCCTCTCATACTTCAACCGTTTCATATTCGAAACAAATGTATTATTTGCATCCATCTTACTTGTAACCCCCAATAAAAGATATAAATAACCTTAAGTCAAAAATACAAATAAGACTTTTTCCACTGGTGAGACCTTGAAAATAAAATTTTCTTTTTTTTTATTCGGAGGTAGGCTAAAATATCTATACACATCAAAGGGGATGAGAGATCAATCATTTGAATATGTGGTATGAATGCTCTAGAAGGGAAGTTGAATAGAGCATGTCAACTTTTCGCTTACAACAAGTTAGGCACTTGACACGGCAATCAGGACTTGAAATTATAAACAAAAGTATGTTTTGGGAAATACGTTTGAGACTTGTTTGATCCAATTAAAAATAGATTGTAATAGTGCAAAAATAAAGAACATAATGATTTATCGAGTTCAATCCTATAATAAGACCTAATTTATATCCTTGTTCTAATCTCTTAGCTCGCAAGATTTGGGTAAATAATCCTTATTCACTTTCACGTAGAGTTTTAGATACAAGCTTTAGAAGAATCATATACTTCTTACAGCTAGGTTTTTGAGAGATCGTCTCTTTGAAAGATGCATCTCTACCCTATCCTATTAAAGATTGCTAACTACTTACCGTATTCTTAATACCTACTTACATGATCCTTAACGATTACTTACCATATCCTTAATGACTACTTTCAATATCTTAAATGTCTACTTACATCAATTTTAATGCCTGCTTACAGTATTCTAAATATGGGCTGGCCCAATAAGACATGGTCTCTCAAATAGACAGTCTCTCACAATAATTTGTGTAATTATTAAGGGTGTTCATTACCGGGTAACTGACATTTCGTGTACGTGGATAGTCGAGTACCGGATTAGTCGGGTACCTATTTAATCTCGACTTAATTTATTCAGGTACCCGGATTTTTTATACCCGAATAAATCGAGTCGGGATACGGGTACCTGGTTTTGTGCTATTTTTGGATATAATTTTTGGAATTGTGTATTGCACCTTGAATACAAAAACTTGCAGAAAGAATTTAAAAAGCTTAAGTTGAATGACCAAATGATCTTCTGATATTACATGAATGTAATGGTGTCTTTGTTGAAAGCATGTTCACCTGTTCAAGATTGAACACTAGCCCATCAAATTAATATATAACTTAATTACACTATAAAACATTTATTTGTCAATTTAGTACTATGAATGAGAATGTCTGCCTGATATGGAGCCATATACTATAATCAACAAAAATGAAGAAACAAAGTCAAGAAACGAAGACGAATAGGAGACTATGAAAATGAGAGTGAGAAATGAATGACAATAAGAAACATCCAAAGTTCGGAAAGAAAAGTAGATGAACGGTACGTGTATTTATAATTTGCAACTTGCCAATGCCAATATGCCAGTAGGGTTGATACTAGACCTGGGAAAATGATCGGGTCATTTTCGGATCGGGTCATTCTCAGGTCGGGTCACTTCGGGTTCCGGGTTGGTCTGACGGATTTAACAAGATATATGTATTCAAATAAGATGATTATAACGTACTTTTTTAAAAGAAAAATAATTATGATGGATAAAATGACGCTAGTTAAATGCGTGTTTTTTTTCAGATTTATTGATGAGTTTTAGGGTTCAAGTGATATACTTCAATATGTTGAGATACTTTAAAAACTAAAAAAAAATTGATATTGGACCTGTCAAAACGGGTCGGTTGTCGGTTGGGTCATTTTCGGTCGGGTAATTATCAAGTCGGTCATGTTTCGGGTTAAGTTGCTTTCGGATCGGTCGAGTTAGGGTTTTATCAGGTCGGGTCCCAGGTTCTTTTTCGGGTTGGATCAAATTTTCCCAGGTGTAGTTGATACCATAAAAAATTACTATCAGGGGCGGAGCAAAAAATGAAGAGGCCCTATTATCTTTTTTATTTTTTCAATAATTGTGGCCCTTTTTTAATTATTAAAAAATTAACGAATATCATTTTTAGTGTTATATAGCTAATTTTTTACAAACTATCAATTTTAATAGTAGTACTACATATCTAAAAATATAGGGATATTCCACGTGGTAACCCTGAGATTTTGGGTTTTCCACGTGGTAACCAAAACTTTTAAAAAATCCACATGGTAACCCTGAGGTTTACCAAATTGTTCCATTATGACCTTTTTGCACATAAAATGTTAGCAAAAACGTTAAGAAGCATTAATTCGAAGCTTTAAGGTTGTTGTACGCCTATATATGCGACTCACCATTTTAAATGCCATTAGTCTCAACCATTTTCTCCAAAATATAAACCCAAACTCTACTATATTTGGATTCGGGGAAAAAAATATGATTTGGATAAAAAATGGTAGATTTGAGGGTTATATTTTGGGGAAAAAGGTTCAAACAAATAACATTTCGAATGATGAGTCGCATAAATATGCATACAACAGTCATAAAGCTTCAAAATTAACGTTTGCTAACGTTTTTATGTGCAAAAAGGTCATGATGGAACATTTACGTAAAACTCAGGGTTACCGCGTAGATTTTTTAAAAGTTTTGGTTACCACGTGGATAACCCAAAACCTCAGGGTTACCACGTGGAATTTCCCAAAAATATATTAAATTAGTAAATAACAATAATATACATATATAGTGTTAAAAATTAATAAATGACCAATTTTTAATAATGTGAGAACAATAGATATAAAATTCAAAACAATATACATAAAACAACACAACTAAAATAAAAATACAACATTAATATGTAATTATGCAATAAATTGTGAATTAGTAGTTTATATTGAAAAAGTTAGGCCAAAAAAGAGATTTAAATTGTGAATTTGTAGAAGGGTATCAATGATGATTCTCATAGAATTCTATTTTCAAAAAAGAGATTTAAAAAAGGAATTAATTAGTGTGAGAATCAAGAAAAAAGATGCAATTAATATTGAAGAGAGAGGAAAATTAATGCTTTCCAAAAAATGTTTTATATAGGTTTTGAACCTAGGATTCAAGAGTTTGGAGTAAAGTACCTACCCAGCTGCTCTACCTTAGTATATTGATAATAATTTACAAGATAATATATATGAGGCCCTCTTCTCTTGGGGGCCCTAAACGGTTGCCTACCTCGAATGGGTCCAGAACCGGCCCTGATTACTATAATAACGGGTCAATGGATATCTGTCCAAAAACACTTTGCGGCCTATGACCCGCCGTTTATAATTTATTTTTTTACTAAAAATAACAATCCAATGATGATGTGGGATGAGGGTTCAGTAGGTTAGATTAATAGGCCTAAAATTAATCATCTAACAACTTTCCATAACCAAAATGCTCCAGCTAGTACCTCAAATCCTAGTAAACTATTAATAAAATATAACAACTTAATTCAATCAAAGGGTCAAGTTAACAAACATTAAAAAAAATAAGGGTTATATTATTGGTTGCAAAAAAACATACAATCAGCAAAATTATCCCATGTAAATTAAAAAAATGTAACATATAAATTCTAAAATATTACCTAAGTCTCTGATATGGAGCCTGAAGTGTTGGTCAGTCTGGATACGTCATGAGATGTCTTCATCGGTGTCAATAGCTCTTTCCTAGTCATGTTAAAAACAACACAATGATAAGGATAAGCTGCAAAAGGTCTGGTTTTGTATTCGTAAATTCATGGTCGCAACAATGTTAGACATGCACTAGTGATTTTGCAACCAAACCTACAGAAATCGTACCAATCTAGTGATATAAGTGTGCTAGAGTAACCAACCTCCCCCACAAGACCTTATTCTAATCCTTATACATATCAAGTATAGAGTGAAGCAACACCCCAGTCCACGTCTAGTCGACCAGAATTGTCAACCCCTTAATAGTCTTATAATAGGATATAGACTACACCCGTGAAGATTGAGTCTTATTGTACATGCTTAGAAGGTTACTAACGTTGATGCTCGCACTAGTGAACATCCTTGTACTGTGGAGCTTGCTCATTGACTCATGGGCGGACCCACTTTGAGACAAGGGGGTACAGCTGTACCCCCACTTTGAAAAAAAAAATCAGAAAAAAAAATAAAAAAAAAAAATAAAAAATTAAGAAACCCTATTCTGAATTCTCCAGTCTCTCTCGCGCGCCTCACGCCTGTCCCTTCTCACTCCTACCTCCATTGAAATGACTTCCATCTTTTTCTTCTAACTGAAGATTCTGCTCTACTCTTTTTTCATTAACCATGTCTTCCTCAATTCAACCAGGTTTACTTACTTTTTACAATTTTTTTAATTTTCCTACTTTCCTTCTTGTATTGTTGGCAATTCCTTTTAATTTTTTTAATTATTTTTGTTCGAATTTTATATATTTGTTTTATTTATCTTTTTCCAGCTTGATCTCTACTAGGAATTCTATAATTCAATTGTGAATTTCTTGTGTATGATTTGCCGTGGTTCTTTTGCTTGTTCTTATAGAAGTCTTGCTTAGATTTTGAAGTGAAATTTCAGTTTTTGAGTGATATCTTATACGATGAGATCAGTTCAATATTTATGGTTTTAATACATACAAATTGACACTGGGTTAATGGGTAGTTTAATTCTATTCTTTACTTCAATTTTGCATTCTGATGTGGGAATTTGTTATATTGAATATGAGATACTAGAGAAAAAAATTTGTTAAATTTGTATATCTATGAATGTTTTTGTCATGGATGAAATTGGGGCGTTTAGAATCAGCTTCTCAGCTAATTGAGAATGATACGCAGGGAGTATGAGCATAGATTTAATTAGGGTTTGTGTATGAGATTAGAAATTTGATGTTTGGGATTGAGTCGAGTAGATCAAAGCAATGAGCATACAAGATGAAAAGAGAGATTGATTTTGTGGATGAGATTAGAAGTAAAAATTTGAAAAATCATTGGGACAAGAAAATGTATATATGCACATCTTCTCTCATTGTGTTTCATCTTTAACCACACTCAATACAATTTAGTGATCCCTACCAATTTATTAAGAATAATTTGCGAATTACGGCCTTAAAATTTTGGACTTTTGCGAATTACATCCTTAATGTTTATTTTTTGCGAATCAAAGCCACCAACGTATCAAAGTCTACAGTGTTCACGCCAAATCATTTAATTCCGACCACTTAACCTGAAATTCCGACCATCAAAATGGTCGGAATTCTATGATTTGGCTTGAACGCTTTAGACTTTGATACTTTGCTGGCTGTAATTTGCAAAAAAAATAGATATTGAGGTTGTAATTCGCAAAAGTGCTAAACTTTAAGTCTGTAATTCGTAAATTATTCATTTATTAATATTTGTACCAATTGGTGATGTTGCATTCTCTTAGACGGAGTGAGCAACTGAGTATCTATGTAGGTTTTATTAAGTTTGTGTGAGATGGTATATATGAAATTTAAGTTACCAAATATTATTGAATTTGGATATTAGACAATGTACCAGATATGTATTATGTAATCCCTAGAGGGATTTTAATTTTAATACATTGTGTTTTTGATGAACATTTGATGTTAGCGTAGCGTCTATTACCAGATATGTATTTTGATGAACGTTCGTGTTTTGTACCCCCAGTTTGAAATTCCTGGGTCCGCCACTGCATTGACTCCCTAACTAGCCCTACGCGAGCCAATTCTCATGTCTCTTCAAAAGGCTCAACCGTCAATGAACCATCAATACCCAAGCCAAGAATGCATTAAAAGTTGTGCAACATAATAGTCATCTCCCCTATACAAAAGCTGATATATGAAAGCATAGTTAATGTGTTGATGCATGATACATGTCAAATGGCCCAAAGAAGTACTATGAAACTCTATGCAACTTATCAAACATATCTCTTATTTTGGTGATGGCTTACAAGGTAATCTTCCTAGTATATAACAAGCTAGAATCAGAAGCATACGCTTACTACCCTTGTATATATTCCTATCTATGTGCCCTCTATAGGTTTGTAACACTGGTACATTCATAGATCAATTTGGCTAAGGTGAAGTAATCAACTGATTTTTGTTGACAACCGCTTATGTCTCTTAGTCCAGGGAGCTACATCTTCCACTAGGATGTCTGGTGGGGATCGGGACCACTAGAAGTAATAGGGGTAGCTTGTGTGCACACAAATCTGCCCGTTAGCCTTGGACAATCATCAATTTATATGTTGCCCCATAGAGACATGATAGTCACTATGTCGTCTCTCTTCCTCACCACTCGACCTAAAATAACTACATGCACTTGTTGGGTCATCAATAGGTGTACACTCTTGTTCTAAGGTGCTAGGCTGATGGGTCTTAATATATCTAATCACTACATTGGGTCATCAATAAGTGTACACAGCTATTCTAAGGTACATGACAGGCTGACTCAATAACACTTCTTGCATGATGGTTTCCTCTTAGAAGCGCTTGTATAGAATGTTTGCTAGATAGTAGAACCCTAAGAAATATCGACTCTACCTTGATTACCATCCATATTACGACAAAGTAAAATTTCATAAGAAAATAACATTTGATTGCACATCGTCAAAGTATGACGAAATACTTTGTATGTTAAGAAATTTGATCAATAGGCAATTGGAGACTAAGGGTATGTTTGGCCTAGCTTTTAGAAATCAACTTTTGTTTCTTAAAAGTAATTCTATATAAACTGTTTCTAGAGAAACACTTTTTGGAAACAAATGTGTTTGGCCTCATATTTTTAAAAAGAGTTTTTGGGAAACAAATACAATTTGTGTGTTTGGCTTTTTTTTCTTATGTTTATTGAACGTTAGTGTTGGAATATATGATGGAAAAGCATATAACATACACTAAAAAATAGTCGAGTCTTAAAGCATCCATTTTAATGGAAATACCCAAAAACATATAGCATACACTAAAAAATAATCATTATAATGTTACAAAAAAATTCAAATACAATTAAGTAATTGAAAATAAAAAAAAAATCCCAAATTTGACAATTTACTATATAGAAAAACATATTTAAATATGTTAATAAATTTAAAGATAAAACATATATGAAATTTTGATGTAATTTAATCGCATAATATTCAATAAAAAAGTAATTGAGATGTTGGTTGTGATAACAAATGAATTATATAATGAAGTAAAAATTTTTAAATTCCGGAGGAAAATATGGAAAAATAAAAATAAAAGTAATAAAAAAAATTTCATAGGTATTGGAGAAAATATAGGAATTTTTTTAACATAAAATGAGAAAAGTATGAAGCTTTTTGAGAAGTTAGGAGCAGAAGTTACAATTTGTAGCTTCTCCTCTTGACCCTTGTAGAAGCTGTTTTTAGCTTTTTTCAAAACTGTTTCAACTTCTCAGAAACACCGTGTTTGGCCAAGTTTTAGCTTTTCTGTTGCAGAAGTTGTTTTAAAAGTTTGGCCAAACACTACCTAAATCATAAACATGAGTCAAAATTACACTTTACATGGCAATGAAAAAATTTTTCTAGGCTTATGAAGTGTGTGAACCTCGTGTTTCCTCATTACTATACTATCATTCACAAAACGTTCAAACTAGTTTTATATTTAAATATATTTAAAATTAAATATATTTAAAAAACCTGTGCTGAAACTACTCATGATCTTTCCCGAGTTGAGGTATATGAGTTGTCGCCGTCTTTTCCTCTTTAAACTTTGCTCATATTTTTATGGGCGGAATACACTGGTTAAGATGATGTAGTAAAAACCTGGGCATATTATATGAGACAATGCTGCGGCTATTTTCAATGAACTAGTGGATAAGTTGATCACGTATTCACGTTGTCGGATTTTTGAAAGCGATTAGTCATCTATTTTCGATTTTTTAGCGTGTCTTTCTTATTTCTCCGTCATCGATTTTCGATTATCAATCGGATGAACGTGTGGATAAGTGATTTATTTTGAGAGGAGCCACCAAAGGTTTAATTATTTTTATACATTACAATTTCGAAAATTATTTTAGGTAGCTTTTGGTAGTTTTCCTTTCCGCAAATAGTATTGGAAAAATATTTTTATAATATTATAAAAGCTAATAAAAACTTGCTTTTTAGATACGGCACGTATTACAAACAGATAATACAATTATATACTTATCATACAGATCATATAATGCTACTTATAGCTAAACATATTGAATAAATATTATATGAAAATAATAATTTTCACAACCAATAGTTTGTCGAAAAAATTTAGGTACAATAAACCAATTACAATTACCTGACAAATACAGATCATGGATACATTAATATTTGATGATGATAATTTCTTACTTGATTGTGATTAATAATAGGTGTTTACAGATTTGACGATGTGATATTTATTCGATTGTGTGATTGAATTAGACTTGACCTGACTTTAAAATAAATTAAAAAGTATGTAAAAAAAAAAACAGAACAGTGTCTTCACATACAAATTCAATTTTAAATCGATACAAAACGTATGATCCGATATATTATCCTGATTATCCGAATAAACTCCTCTAATGATGATATTACATGCCAACTGCCAACTCCGAATATAAATAAAAAAAAGGAAATGCAAATAAATTATTCTCCGTTTCATAGGTGTAAATCGTGTAATTCATACATAGCCGTAAAACTTTTCACAAATGTAATTATTTTATACTAGCATACAAATACAATGAATTTGTTTAATTAATTTTGTGAATTTAACAAATTTAAATCACTATTAATTTTTTTTTTTTGAAAATTTGCTCAAAATAATTCCAACTATCACCCGTTGGCCAAAAATAATCCCAACTATTAATTACTTTTTAATAATCTCAACTATTCTCATAATTTTGTTCAAGGAAAATTTGCCATGAATAATCCCAACTATCACCCGTTGGCCAGAAATAATCCCAACTATTGATTATTTTTTAATAATCCCAACTATTGATAGCGTTTGCTGAAGACAGTCCCGTTTAGTTTGGAACCGGCTGTAGCAGGTAATTTGAAGTAATATTTTTTTCCTTTTTTTTTAAATTTTCTTCATTAAATCTTCATTCAAACCCAAGTTTCATCCTCTCCATTTTCTTCTTCTTCATTCATCCTAAATCCTAATTCTTCATTCATCCTTCATCCTCTCTATCTTCTTCTTGTTCATTCATCCTAAACCCTAATTTTCTTCATTATGCACTATATACATATTAGTTATCCTTCAATACTACCTCATTTTGCAATTCTCATTTGCGCAGGGAGACTTTGGTAGCATTTCAAGCTCCCACCACAATTTGCACCCCTATATTGGGATTAGGGTTTGAATACTTAGAAGAAGAAGAAGAAGAATTCATTGAAGCTTTAGGGTTTAGGATGAATGAAGAAGAAGAAGATGGAGAGGATGAAGGTTGGGTTTGAATGAAGATTTAATGAAGAAAATTTTAAAAAAAGAAGGAAAAAAAAGTTTACTTCAAATTACCTGCTACAGCCCTTTCCAAACCAAACGGGACTGCTTTCAGCAAACGTTATCAATAGTTAGGGTTATTAAAAAATAATTAATAGTTGGGATTATTTCTGGCCAACGGGTGATAGTTGAGATTATTCATGGCAAATTTTCCTTTGTTCAAAACATACCCACCTCCTTGTTACCGGCTTGAACATGTAACTTTTTCACATTCTTTTTCCTTAACTATTCAAAACTAACCCTTCTCTTCCATCTATTAATCAAAAAAAAAGAAAAAAAAATGGAAAAGTTATCTATCGCAGCAGCCAGCAGGTTAAAAGGAAGGTGAGTATGTTTTCAACAAATAATGTAAATAGTTGGGATCATTAAAAAATAATTGATAGTTGAGATTATTTTTAGCTAGCGGGTGATAGTTGAGATTATTTTGAGCAAATTTTTTTTATTTATTCCGGTAGAATCACATATTCTAACTAGTACTATCAAGTCAAACAATAATTCATGTCCTACAAAACAAACTAGATTGATTTGATTAAAGGAAAAATTGTCGTGAATAATACGAACTTTTATTGATTTCCTTACAATAATACGAACTTTCGATTAACTTTGAATAATACCAACATTTATGTGCATTTCCTTCTAACATACTTAACTTGTTGAATACCTACAATTCTAGGTCAACTTGCCAAAAAAAAAAAAAAGAAAAATAAAAAATAAACAAAAATGCAAAAAAAGCTAAATCAATGGAGTTGTATGGTGTAATTTCAAATCAAAACATCAGCACAACACTATAATCAAACTTCTGTACAAATTGCTACTCCCCAAACTAACTCAAGTACTCGACAAAGCGAGAGTTGGATCTCGAAATAGTTTCGATCCCAATCACACACAAATAAAAAAACCTAATTCATGAAAGTTCTAGAAATTCAGTAAATAAAACAATCAATAAATCAAATAAAATCCAACAAAAAATCAAAATTGGAGATGAAAAAATGAGCTTAAATTGTGAAATTAAAGCTTCAAGAAGAAACAATCAATGGGGTTTTGCTTGTTCTTTGATGCGACCCCCACGAACAGCCACCATAACGACCAACCCTAAATGTGAACCACCATCATAACCATCCAACATTTGAACTAACATCATCTTACTCTACCGTTTCACATTCAATTTCATCCATCAAAATCTACCATCATCATTAAATTGGCGTTGCAAATATGAGGTGGTGAGCCTTGTGAGGTGGGGAGTCGTCACAGAAGGAGGGGAGGGGGTGGTGCACATATGGGAGATTGAAGTACTGGGGAGTTGGCGTTGTTTTTATTTAAATTTTCTATATCTTTTTTGAGTCGAAATTACCTGTTTTACAGGTCACATGTAAAATTGAATGATAAGGGAAAACACATCTTAAAGTTGGTATTATTTAGGGATAATTGAAAGTTTGTATTATTGTAGAAAAATCAGCGAAAGTTCGTATTATTCAAGGTAATTTGTCCTTGATTAAATTAGTTTTTACCTTATTTATAACATTGATGTCGGATAGCCTTCACGTTTCAGGCTTTTGCAAATTATAGTGTTAAAGTTTATTTTTTGTAAATTACTGCACTAAAGTATCAAATTCTATACTATTCAGGCCAGGCGACCATTGATGAATCCAACCCTTTGACCAGCCTAAATGACCGTTGACTATCACTAATCACCTTAGACTTTTGTTGACCATCTCTAATCACCTTTGAGGTTTCTAATCACCAATAGTACCCTTGTGTTTTAGATATTTAACGTCGGTTTTTACCCATGATAACCATATTTTTTAAATAAGGATGTTGCAATTATTCTTATGGGATAACTCTTTTGAAAATTCGGTCAAAACAAGTACTTATTTGCCTATTTCACAACCCGTAGATCAAAAATAAACCCAAAACAAGTTAAATATATAGAACTGTTTCAAAAACAGTAGTTGCGAAGCTAACCTGATGAATTTTTGAAATAATGAGCTTTTTAAAATAATAAAAAAATTTAAAACATTATAAAAAAAGAAATTAAAACAAAAACAAAAACCTGAACAAGCGGATAGGGAAAACATATTCTAAAATCTAATGCCTCCATCTAAGCAAGCCGTAAGACTTTATCTGCTGTTATCAATAGGGAATAAGAGTAAGGTAGTTTTAAAAGTCAAGAATAAAAAATAAAAAAAAAAAAAGAAAAAAAAAAAGAGGGTAAAGTTACCTAACATATTAAGTCCGGTCGGAGTCGATCGGGTATAAATTTGGTGGATAGGCCAGGTACCTATCGACTTACATTATACTATTCTTTATATTAAGTTTTGCATATTGTTATCAAAAACTCTTGACAAAAAAGTTATGAATTTTAACTTTATTTTATTATATTATATGTTTTATATAAAAATTAGATGTACAATTTAATTTATATTTATAGAGAATTATAATTTTATATGAAGTAAATAATGTGGACTAGAAGTAAATGTGAGGGGATATATATATATATTAAGGTCTATACGACAATAATAATATATCTAGTTAGCCATCGTGGGTTAAAATGGGTTTCAAACACATACCTAGGTGTGCTGAGTGGTATGCAATTTTAGCCATCATGCATCCTTGGGGGTACGGGTATGATTCGTCCGCATCTTTCAAGAAAAAGAAAACCTCCACTCGAACTCTGTCTAGTGCGGAATACCAAGAAGGTCCTTTTCCTTTACCTTTTTATCAATCCTAAATAGGTGGTGGGTATTAAAAATATTAGTGAGTATGGATATGAATATGGCGAAGAGTCTTTTATTCAATATTGCTAATAGTGAATAAGGAATTAACCTTATTTGACCAGCACTACTCGATTCGATGATGCTAAAAACGAACTAAGGAGACCAATAACTTTTAAATCTTGTGAGTGCTCCAATTACTAGTCTTCAAAAAGTATGTGGTTAAAACAACGAACAAAAACAACACAATAATAATAATGTCAGAACGTTGATCCCAAATGATTAAGATCAACTATAAGAATCAATATATCAGTTATCATGGTGGTCACTTCGATTATTCTAATCATTCATTCAGATTTGCTACTATCTCAATTTGTGAGTCTAGATTATTTCTATATTTTGCCACTCGCGTCCTCTAAGTGATCTTCTAATTTTCTCGTCTTTTTGAGTCTCCTGAGCTTCAACTTTCCATCTTTCTAATTAATTAGTTCGCTAAATTATCATCTTTATACTTACCCAAACATTATTCTTAAACGACTATATTTGCAAAAGGATCAAATTAGAAAACAAATCATACATTAAATTTTAAATGTGGCAAAAGGTGTACATATTAAATATGAACAAGTTTTAAGATGTCAATAATTCGTCATATTGGCAAAAGGTTTATTTTCCAAGATTGATATGTGGCATAAATTGTTTTTGTATTACATTTTGTTATTATAATTCATAGATAGATAGATACATAGATTATAAATAGATTACTAAGCATGTCAAAAGAGTGATTGGGTGATTTGGGATTTTGTCTTTTTCGTTGGTCATTTTTGTTATTTAAATTTGGGGTAAAAATTTTTTTTTTACTAGTCAGTTTCAATGCAACATGGATTTTTTTGACCCAACAATTCAAAAATAAATTATTTCTGTTAAAAAATAAAATTATATCGGAAGGATAATGAATATCTAGATTTAAAGGTTTAAAGAAATAAATGTTGACTCAAATTTTAAAAATATATAAAAGGGTAAAAATAATGAAGAAGTGATAAGTTGAAGATATTTAGAAAAGCAGTCAATTGATTAGTTTTGTTTACGAATGGGTTTGACCTAGTATTTTCAGGTACATTTGGGTCGAGTTATTTTTTATTTATAGTTTAAAATTTTTGGTTGTGACCTGCTAATTCTCAAGATTATGAATAAATAATGTAATAGACTCTCGAACACCCTCTCACACAATAACTTTTTATCCATAAATATAAATTAACACAATGCAAGTCTTCCTTATATCTAAAGCAAAATATATCAAACTCAAATTAAGAGGAGGATGAGTGTAAAACTTAGTTACTTTCTCTTATTATACGGTGTCAAAGAAATAATACAATCAAAAACTTAAATTTAAGTTTGAGCACGTACAAAAAGACAAACTTTTAATTTACCTTCTCAATAAGACTGTCTCTCTAGTCTATAAATACGTAAGTTGCTAGGTTATTCTATATTCATTATTCTACATGTTCACAGGCTACAATTGAAGTTCTCATCCACACAAATGCTTTCAAACTACCAAGTAGCTTAATCTCTTTTGATACATTCCCAATTAATTATTAGGTATCAATTAAGTAATAATAATGATGGATAATACAACACTTGTAATTGTGTCCATACTCTTAGTGAGCTTGAGCATTTTGTTTAAACATTATGCAAGCAACTCTTCAAAACAATCTTGTAAGCTCCCTCCTGGACCTAAACCAATGCCAATTTTTGGTAATATTTTTGATCTTGGCAAAAAGCCACATCGTACCTTTGATGATTTGGCTAAAACCTACGGCCCTTTGATTAGGGTAAAGCTAGGAAGCGTCACCACTATTGTGGTGTCTTCTGCATCCGTCGCTAGAGAAATGTTTCTCAACGATCAAGCATTTTCTAGCCGAACCATACCAGATTCAGTTAGGGCATGTGATCATAGCAAATTTTCTTATGCATGGATTCCCATTTGTCCAAAATGGCGAAACCTAAAAAAAATCTCTGTCATCCAATTGCTTTCGAACAAGCGTCTTGATGATAGCCAAGACCTTAGACAAGCCATGATTAAACAACTTCTTGCATATGTGCAAAATTGTTGTACAGAAATACAACCTATGAATATTGGGAAGGCAGCATTTACCACCACACTTAACCTTTTATCAAACACATTATTCTCAAAGGAACTTGCTAGCTATGAGTCTAGTTCTTCCCAAGAGCTTAAGAATCTTGTGTGGAACATTATGTTGGAAATGAGTAGGCCTAATTATGCCGATTTTTTCCCTATTCTTGGCTATATTGACCCCTTTGGAGTACGCCGTCGTATGGCTAGTTATTATAGTAAGCTATTGGATATATACAAAGAGATCATTCATGAAAGGCAAAATATTCGATTGTCTAATCATTCTAATGAAAAGCCAACTAATGACATTTTAGACATTCTTCTCAATCTCCACGAAGAGAATGAATTGAGTATGGATGATCTTCTTCATCTCCTAATTGTAAGTATTATTGGTTTCTTTATTACTTGTCTTCTTATACATGCTAGCTTATACCATTTAATATTTAGATCTGTTTTTACATGCATCATTCTTGTGGCCTTATTCTTCCCAATCCCCATTGCTTTTAAGTTTTAAGTGACCTAGGGGGACTTGGGGAGTCCAATATACCCTTGTAATAGATAACAAAGCAGTTGTTTTGGACATAATCTTGATCACAAAATCCATCTACAATTTAACATAAATAAGATGTGCATATGATTTCATGAGCCACTTTAATTTGAAGTCTATTATATTCTCTAGACAAAGATCTATAATTCTTTAGCCCACATAAATAAAGGTAGCAAATCACCCTTATATAAATTAGTTTTTCAAACTAATATGATAAAATAAAGATTGTAAAATTATGATATGTGTACAATAGTATTACTCCATTTCATTTATCCTACTTATTAAGTTGATACTATATGTAATTAAAATTGGCAGGACATATTTGATGCTGGCACAGATACTACTGCAAATATATTGGAATGGGCAATGACAGAGCTAATAAAATTTCCAAATATTATGGATAAGGTTCAAAATGAAATCGATCAAGTTCTTGGAAGAGAACATTCAAGCATTCAAGAATCTGAGATTTCAAATCTTCCGTACTTGCAAGCCATTATCAAAGAAACTTTTCGTTTACATCCTCCAACTGCGTATTTGTTACCCCGAAAGGCAAATAGTGACGTAGAATTATGTGGCTACATTGTACCAAAGAATTCTCAAGTTCTTGTAAGCCTTTGGACCATTGGCCGTGATCCAAATATATGGAAAGATCCAGAAGTATTTTCTCCTGAAAGATTTTTGGATAGTGACATAGATTTTAGAGGGCAGAACTTTGAACTCTTGCCTTTTGGAGCGGGTAGGAGAATATGTCCTGGAATTGCCTTGTCATATAGAATGTTGACTTTGATGATGGCTAATCTTCTTTACAACTATAATTGGAAACTTGAAAAAGGTGTGCATCCTAATGATTTAGACTTGGATGAGAAGTATGGAATGACATTGCAAAAAGCTAATCCTCTCTACATTATTCCCATTCCAAGGAATACTTAATGAACAAGATGTTGTTTGCTGATGAGTTGACCATGCCGTTACTATAGTACTCTATAAGTGTGTGTTATATGTATCAATAAAGTTAGTGTTTTATTGTGTGTTATTTTATCGGTTATTTTGAGAATGCCCATTTTTATAAAGAAAATATTATATCAAAAATGGGCTAAACTAAAGAATGAAGATATATTTTCAACCAATATCCTAATAGTTGTCAATTGTCATAATAATAACTGGTTTTAGGATATAAAATGATATTATATTACCTAATATATAAATGTATGGATCAATCATGTCGGTGTTATTTTTGTTAATATTGTTATTTATTTACTGAATATAAGCATCTACTTTTTATCTTTGTCATGAGAACTTCACAAATGGAGTCATATTTGTTTTAGTATTAGAAACTATGAAGAGTGCAAAATACAGGTTAATAAATCTATTTGGTAGATAAAGAGATTAATAACTTGTTTCGAGCACAAATAGACAAAACTATCACTTTATTTTACCTCATTCTTTTAATATTCAGCTTCTCGAATAGATGATGTAAAATATATTAGATAATTTAGAATATTAAAGACTTAAAAGTCTTGAATATACTATTTATAATTTATACTAAGATATAAAAGTTTCAATATAATTATAATTTCTAATTTTATGAAAGTTTAATTTCATGAAAAATAATAGTAGTTATTGTACAAATAGTAAGACCAAAAGTACTATGAAAATAGTGGCATAAAGGCTATTTTTATGATTTTATTTAACTCAAGCTATTTTATGTCTGTTTTATGCCTTTATTAAATTAAAATAACGGTTATATCTTTTCCATTAACTAAATAGATAGCTTCCCTAATTTATTTGCAAAATAAGTGGAAAGTGAGTAATCATGAAGGTAGTTATTATTACTACCACTATATAAGGACCACCTAATTTTTATTAGGGTGTTCATAATTTATAATTTGCAATTTCTGAGTTATTTAAGTAATTGTTGTGTATTTCTCAATTTCTCCTCAAGCTAATTATATATTTATACGTAAGTGAAATCTGTATTATATGAAAATATTTTACAATTAATTGAAACTATCCATGTAGGATAAAATTGTAAAATTGTAGGATCGTGAAATCGTGTTATGATCATACACTTAAATTTTTAAGCTAAGTAGGATCGCACGATTCTACCAGATTAAGATCCTACCTACGATCTGGATGTTATTGTCATCAATTGGTAGAGACTCAAAGTCTAAGGGGTGGACAAGGGAGTAGAGGAAAAGGCAGGACACCTTTTAGAAGAACTGCAACTGTTAGGGGTGGTGCTACTATCAGCAGAGGTGTGATTAAGGTATGTATGTCTTCTATATAATGTAGAATATATGTAATTAAAATTGTTTTTTTTTATTACTAATTTAATTATCTCAATGATGCAGAATTCAAGCATATCTTCTGAAACGGTGTTGAATTGTTCTACGTAAGCATCAATCTCAATCCCAATAACTAGTAGGAGATTAGTTAATTATTCAAGTAATGTAATGTAATGGCATTTTCTTTTGAAATGTAATGGAATTTATTGTTGCTAACTATAGTCGCCTATCACTTATTTTGAAGTGTAAGGTATGGAATATAACGTATGTATTAACACTTTAGTTGTCTAACAGTTATTTTGATGTATACAGATCAATCACTATGTAAGAACTTTCTTTGTATGTATAAACACTTTAGTTTCCTATCACAAAATGATACCATTCCATTAAATTTTAAGTAGTTATTACAATTGACATTTAGTACAACACAAGTTAATTTTTGAAATAAAAAGCGTCCTTGAGAACATAAGCATTATGACAATGACTTTAACTAAAGTAGCTTACTTTGTAACTTCAATTTTGAGGACATCCACTTCATTATTGAAAGGAAAAATTTGCTCATAATAATCCCAACTATCACTCGTTGGCCAAAATTACTCCCAACAATCGATCGCTTTTTAATAATCTCAACCATTGGGCCGTAAGGACCCATCCCCTCTATCTATTCAAATCTTTTTTCTTCTTCCCCAATACTGCAACCTCCATTGATGAACCCTACATCCTAAAAAATCAAATTAAAACTAATCCTTCAAAATCTTCAATTTCCTGCAAACTATGATATTAATCCCCAAAACTAATGAATTCAATGTTTGTTCAACTCAACTCAACTCCCTTGAAGAGCTTGTTAATGTAGGTATTATCATAAGGAAATTGGATGGCATACATACTTGATGAGAGAATGCATAAGCCAAATATGCTCGCGCTTTACTACTGTTGCTTCTCTTTGATGTATCCTTGGTAGAATTACCTCCATTGTCTCGACACCACCAGTCCATTCCACCTTGTAGAAGAAAAGATTTCATTACACACTTTATGACCACAAAGTTGTATTCCATATTTAATAGATTTTTTACACTTTATGATGGATTTCCCTAGATTTACAATCAAGTAGATAAGTATCAAGGGAAGACTATGAGAAACACTTTTATATATGTCGTTCACATTCTAATATACATCCTCTGCCAGACCAAACATATAGATGAATGAATTTCAAGAAGAAGCAATGGGTTTAGCAAGGGGAGCTCCATTTTCTTTCCCTTTAGTCATAAAATCCTCTCACTGTTGGCAAGATTTAGAAGGAAAGATGCAATTAATACACAATTTTTTTCCATAAATACATAATAAAAAGCTTAATACACCGCTGAGTCGTGAAGCTTTGCCTCAAGTTTCAACTGATTCTTCTGTCTTTTCTGTTTCAGATGCCCTTCAGTTACCATATTCTGGTGTCGTTCCCTAATTTGAGTCTGTTCCATACTCCACGAATGGTTTTAGGCAAAGTTGTTAAAATCGTGATTCTACTTAGAATCGGTTAGTGAGGTAAAATCGAATCGGTAGAATCGAATCGTAGAATCGTACGATTCTACAAATAAACTTAAAAATATTAAAAATATCTTTGACTTTATATTATACAATTCAAAAGTTTAAATCAATGAATTAAAGTTTCTTTGACTTTATATTTAAGAATATAACGAAACTTCTCAATAATTACTTTAAATCCTCATATCGATTAAGAAATTTGTTTTTTAAAAGTTTTCATGATGAAAATTTTGAAATTTATGTGTATATGCGAAAGAGATTAGTAAAATATGGCACATAAGATAAATAAAATATATTCATACTATATTAGTAGAATCGGATCGTTAAATCGTAGAATCGTAGAATCGTGTTATGATTTTACCTTTAAAAATTTTATTCCCACTAGAATCGTAAGATTCTACAATTTTAAGATTCTACCTGTGATTCAAATCGCTCGCTTGTTTTTGGATCGTAAAATCGTAGATTAGAATCGCGATTTTAACAACCATACTTTTAGGTGTATAATTTTGGAGGGAATTAATGGGAATGTAGTTGAGTGAATTATGAAATAAAGGGGAAGACGGGTTTGAAGAGTTAAAGTTAAAAAAAAAGGAAAAAAGATTAAATTTATGGTTACATGTTCTAGCCTGTAACAAGGAGGAGGGTTATGTTATCAACAAATTATGACAATAATTAAGATTATTAAAAAAATAATTGATAGTTGGGATTAATTTTTGCAATGGGTGAAAGTTGGGATTATTTTGAGCAAATGATCCTTCCTCAAGTTGTGTTTTTTTAGCTTTATTTCGGAATTTTCTCCTTTAAGGCTCAATTTTCAGCTTCTAAGCAATCTAATGTTCCAATTTGATTTTCTTTGGAAACCACATCACTTTCCCACTTAAACAATTTGCAATCGGCATCCTATAATTACAAATGTACGTTCATCAAATTATAATTTGAAATACAATACATGTATAAAATAAAGTACAAATAAATACTTACAGATCATTTTGGACATGAATAAAACCTTTCTCCGGCACGAAAACCCTTATTGTCAATTTTGCAACAAATTCATGCTCACACTTCACTAGGGATGGCAATGGGTCGGACTCGACTCGGATTATACATACTGCAACTTTGCTCCTGATAATGGTCGGACTTTATTTTTTTAGTCCTCCTCCACTCGGAGTCAGATCATGCATACTCCATGTTTGCCCCGACTCGGACTCTCGGATTCTCGGATCTCCAACGGAGTCGAATTATTATCAAAAAATATCGTTGTGATATTGTACTAATGATTCTAAAGCATACAAAATTAACAAATTATATTTTTCAAATACAATTTAACAAAAAATATGTACTTTGAATTCAAGTTTAACAAGAGAAATAGTCCTACGACTACAATTTAAAAAATTTTCTCGCATTTTGATTTGGCGTATTTTATTTCTCTTGATCTGATTTGTCGTATTCTGATTGATTAATTTAATTAAAAAGGCCATGTAGTTTTTCAAAATCGAAAATTACAATTGGTATGAAATAGAGCTTGAATTAGTCATGTCTAGAGTTTTAAAGGAAAAAAAATATTTGTGTCAAAGTAAAATTCAAAGTCGGATGTCCTTCAGGGTCGGAGCCGGGTCGGAGTGTCGGATTTTTTATAAGGTCCAACTTCGGTCCATCTCTAACTCGGACTCGGATCGTAAAGTCGGAGTCGGAGTCGGATGATTTTGTCCTCGGACTCAAATCGGATTATTTTCCTCGGATCGAGTCAGACCAGGGTCAGATTCGGACTGAATTGTCATCCCTACACTTCACACTCTTATTCAAATTTGAACCTCTACTATATGCTGAAGAACAGAGAGAATTCATTTTGCAAAAGAAAAAAAAAAAAAAAAAAAAAAAAGAGGGAAAAAAGTGAATGAATGATTTGAGTTTTCTCTCTTCGAAAGTTTGGCTCAACAATGGAGAAATGAGGTATGAAGGAGGAAGAAGATGGGAGCAATTATAAGGAATAAAATAGGTGACAAAACGGCTCATTACCTGTTGTACCCACTCAATGCTAGGAATGGGGTGTTGTGAGCAAAAACAATGCAAAGTTTGGATTATTCATGAATAATCAAAAGTATGGGTCATTCACAGGAAAATATAAAAACTAGGGAATTATTGCCGACAATTTTTCAAACACTAAAGGGTATAAGCATATATAAGAAGACAAGTAATAAATAAACCAATAATACTTACAACTAGAAGATGAAGATCATACATACTCAATTCATTCTCTTCGTAGAGATTGAGAAGAATGTCTAAAATGTCATTAGTCATGCGACAGCGTGCTCCAAAAAGGTCAGTATAGCCAAGAATAGGGAAAAAAAATCGGCATAATTAGGCCCGCTCATTTCCAACATAGTATGCCATGCAAGGTTCTTAAGCTCTTGGGAAGAACTATACTCATAGCTAGCAAGTTCCATTGAAAATAAAGTGTTTGATAATAGGTTAAGTGTGGTGGTACATGTTGCCTGCTTTATGTTAACAGGTTGAACTATTATAGAACAATCTTGAACTTATGCAAGAAGTTGTTTAATCATGGCTTGTCTAAGTTCTTGGCTAGCGTCGAGGCGTTTGTTCGAAAGTAATTGAATAATAGAGATCTTCTTAAAATTTCTTTATTTTGGAGTTATAGGGATCCAAGTATAACAAAATTTGCTATGATAACATGCCCTAAACTAGGAATGTTCATTACCGGGTACCTGGCTAATCGGGTACCCGGGTACCTTTTTTAGCGGCCCGTGTCCCAGCCCATTTAATGTGGGTACCCAGTTAGCGGGTACCCGGATAAGGCGGGTCGGAACACCGGGTACCCGATTATTATTTTTAATTATTTTACAAATTTAATTATAATTTCTAAGATAAAATTTTTGGCATATATTAGGCTAAACTTGAGAAGAATTTTACTAAATTAATATTCTACTAATTTTAGGCAGAATTTTTAAGATGAAATTCATATTAATCATCAAAACTTCCTATTTAGTTTTAAGATGAAATCAAAAAAAAATCAATACATAACCCAACAAAATCAAAAAAAAAAAAAAAAAGAAATCCAACAAAAAAAAAATGAAACCCAGCAAAATAATAAAACCTAGCAAGAAAGCAAAAAGGAAAAAATAAACCCCAGCAAAAAAAACAAACAAAAAAAATCAAAAAAACAAGCAGAAATTAATTTGTGAAATAGACTCTCAACAATCAAAAACAAAACCCAGCAAAAATGAAATCCAAAAGTAAATCAACAAAAACAAAAAAAAGGAGTATATATATCATATGTTAACCGGGTCATTAACCGATACCCGGATGATTTTTAAAGCGGCCCATGACCCGACCCAATTAAGGCGGGTCGGGTACCCGACCTGAAATTTCACTACAACAAATTTAGCTTTTTGCGACATTGGATTTAGTGGCATTTAAAAAATGCCACTAATTCATATTTTTAGTATAATAATTATTAATTTTTATTTTAAATTCCACCATAAAAGTGCTTTAGCGACACTTAATATTGTCTTTAGTGGCATATGTAATTGTCACTATAGTCTATAGTGACATTTGTGAGAAATGTCACTAGATCCTATGTCGCTAAAAGTTTTAGTGTGACTTTTTTATATGCTGCAAAAAGGTCTAATAAATGTCACTAAATCCTATGTATACACTATAAGAAATTTGAAATAGTGACATTTAAATTAAATGTCGCTAAATATATGCCACTAAAAGCAAATTATGTTGTAGTGTTTTAAATTTATTTTATTTTTTGACCCGCCATCACCGGGTCACCGGGTCGGCGGATCGGGTCGGACGGGTCGAGTACTTTTGAACACCCCTACCCTAAACAAATTTGGTATAGTTCGGCAAGAAAGTGCTTGATTATTAAGAAACATTTCTTTAGCAACAGATGTTGAAGACACTACAATAGTGGTGACACTAACTAGCTTTATCCTAATCAAAGGGCCATAGATTTTGGCCAAATCAGCAAAGGTGCGATGTGGCTTTTCGCCAAGATAAAAAATATTACCGAAAAATGGCATTAGTTTAGGTCAAGGAGGGAGCTTACAAGATTGTTTTAAAAAGTTGCTTGCGTAGGGTTTTTGTTGGAATTTAGTGTGTATAATGGTAATCGGAATAATTTAATTAATTATATCAAATAAATAAATTTAATTAAATTAATTAAGTATATCCCAAGGTTACAAGGAATAAATGATATTAGGGAAATTAAAAGTCACTAGTCGCGAACGCATTCGCGGATCGCGAAATGCAGGCAGAATGTTTCTGTTTTGTGAAAATTGAAACTCGCGACCAGTGACTATCGTCGCGACCCGCGAAAATCTGAAATTTCTGGATTTTTTCCTTGCGACGTTTGCTTTGTTTTGGTGGTTATATAATAGCTTCCTATAGTTATTATGATTACTTTTAGCCATTGTAGAAACGTATAGAGACAATGAAGTGTAACAAGAGGGGGGTGAATTGTTACTTGTTCTCTTTAGAGTATTTTCGCCCTTTTCTTGCGGAATTATGAATAGAGAAAATACTCAAAACAAAATAAAAGAAAACTTAAAGAACCACAAAGAATTTAACGTGGGAACAAGAACCACGACCCTCTAGGGATTTCGATTCTCTATTATTTTATGTAATTTAATTCTCTATTACATAAAATATATTTCTCCTTCTCCTTCTCTTCTTCTTCTCGGTTTCTTTCTTGTTCCTTTTCTCGATTCTCCTTCTCTTTCTCTCTTCTCTTTCTCTCTTCTCTTTCTCACTTCCCCCTTAGACTTACCCAAGTCTAATTACAAATTCTCTCAAAAACCCATACAAGATAAATTCTCTAAATTGGATGAACAAACAAAGATAGCACAAGGAAATATTTAGGAATTAATTTTCGGTTTAGAACACTCAATATTTTCCTTTTCTTGATTCTTGAATCTCACGAAATTGGGCACAATTTTTCGGAAATTGTTTTTCTCTCAATGTTGATCACCAAATGTTTGTGCCGGTTAGAAAAATGCTTTTATAATCTTTTTAGAACAAGTTATGCCATAAACCCATTATCTAAAGATAAGGGATTAGTGGGCATTGACCGTGAGAAGGAAATAACTTCCTTGGTGGTTATTCAAAGTCAAACCTTGACTCTAGCTAAAAATAGCCATTTTCAAGAGACTTTTTAGGAGTTAGTTATTTTAATTCTTAGATTAATTCCTTGTGCTTCCTTGTTTATTAACCGTACAACAAAACTAAAATATAGAAAAATAAACTCAAGACTTTCTAAATTAATTTGTTGACTTCTCTTCTGACCGGATTCTGGAGGAACAACGTACTGTCTCTATCTGCAACATCATCAGTTTATCAATATCAGGAACAGTAGACTTGGATTCTACTTTTGACTTCCTCATTGACCTTCTCTACTGACTTTGACTTTGTTGACTTTGACTTTGACTTGTACGATTCCCATTGACCAGTCCTTAGGTATCATCGACGATTACAATAATCGGATATTTAACCTACAAAACAATCTCTACAAATATTTTGTTTGTTTATAATTTGTTAAGTCATCATCAAAACTCAAATGGGTTAACAGCCATGTTATTTGGGATGTAAGGGTTGAGTGAAAGGCGACATGAGTTCGTGAATCGATCTCTTGTTTCACGGATCAACCTAGTGTTTCATGGAGCAATACATTACTTCATGAAATGGTGTGAGCTATTCTATAAATATAGAAGGCTTGTGTGTTATTTGAGATATGGAATTTCTGATTTCTCTTCTTCTCTAGCGTTTTACATCGAGGACTTAAAATTCTCGTTTGTAATTTTATTATCTTCTTCCACTTTAGTTTCTCTTACATCATTCTAATTTCCGTGTGCTCGGAAGTTAGTGTAATTCTTTGTATTTCAAAACATATTTCCGGTTTATTCCCAAGCACCGTAGTAGGGAGGAAATGATGTTTTAGGAAAGAGCATCTCGCCTAGAATTTATATCAAGATCCAACAAAATATTCTTGTTACTTTGTTCGATATATGGTGATTCCCGATGATGTAATCTACATTTGGTGTATGTTAAGCAAAGGTTTGAACTTGTCATATGTAATTTGGTTAATCTACTACAAACTTGTAACTTTATTTTATATGTTTGATTTATAAAATTAAAGTCACATTTCTAACAGTTTTGAACAAAATGCTTAAGCTCATAAACAATATGCAAACAATTACAAGTGTTGTATTATCCATGATTGTTAGTTTGTTACCTATTAATACAAAAAAACAATCAATTAGGAAAGAATGTATAAAAAAAAAAAAGATTAGGCTAGTTGGTGATTTGAAAGCATTTGTGTGGAGAACTTCAATTGTAGGTTATGAGTATAAAACATTGCAACCTACGTACTTATTTATAAACTGCATAACAATTATACTGAGTTAATTAATTCAATGATTGTCTTTTGTGTCTCAATCTTAAGTTTATGTTTTGGTTTTATCAGTCATTTGAGTATGTATTAAAAGGCAAAATAACAAAATATTATTGGCCGGCTTGACTCTCATTTACCCTTTATTTCGAATGAAGTACATTTAGCCATAAATATAATGATAAGGGGTTCACTTTAGAATGGGTCGAATGAGACATCTTTTATGGACATAACTTTTTGTATTGATTCTTTAGAACTTTAATTAGAAGGTTTAGCAGAGTTTACGTCTCCTTACAACGCTTTCAAAACAAAGCTTCTCCTTTTTTCTTCAAAAAATCAACCACATAAATCTAGAAAAATCTTCAATTGTTACAAGTATATAAGATTTACCTCTTATGCTCTTTACACGCATTGTACCACATAGATCAATGTGTAGAAGTTCACATGGTCTTGTAGTACTTACCATTTTATTCGGTTTAAAAGAACTAAATAATTGCTTACCTCTAATACACGCATCACATGAAGAGTTGTGTTTGTAGTCAAGAGCTAGAAGTCCCTTACCAGATCTTACTTACTAGTTCGTGCATGGTGTGCATATTTATGTGGTCCAGTCTTTTATGTCACTAGCTTTGGATCATCCATTATAGTCTTTAAACACTTAAAATCTTGAGCTACAATTTCGTTAGTATTTGAAGCCTAAACATTATCATGTCTTAGGGCGGTAATGAATATATCTCCCGTGTTAGAATTTTTAACAACAAATTTTTTTCTATCAAAACTTACTTAGTTACTTTATTACATAATTGAGACACAGTTAACAAATTAAATTTCAAGCCATCAACTAATAGACATTATCAATAGTAAAAGAATTCTTACCAACCTTAACAACTCCTAGTATTTTGCATTTACCTTTGTCGTTTAGAGTGATCGAGCCATTACATTTTTCTTTCATTTCCAAAAGGATCTTTTGTAAATTACAGCCTTAAAGTTTGGTCGTTTTGTGAATTACAGCCGCAAAGTTTTTTTTTTATGAATTACAGCCACCAACTTTTGAAAATGACCATCATTACGGCCAAGTGACCGGTTCTCACCGTTGACCAGCAAAATGACCTTTGACTTTCTTTTTTCCTGATTTTCCTTTTTTTTTTTGAGTTTTCTTTTTTATTTTCCTTTTTTTTAATTTAATTCTTTCATCCTTTTCACATCTTCATCCCCTTCCTCTTTCTTCTCCATCATCTTCATCCTCTTCATCCTCCATTAATTTTCAAAGTCACCATTAATCTTCAAAGACCCAATTTCTCTCCAAAGTCCAAATTCTATTTCTTTCCTCTTTTCAAGAACCCTAATCAAAGAATACCAAATTGAAAGGGATGAACTTTCTGGGTATTTGAATTTCATCAAACTTTCTGGGTATTGGAAGGGATTGAAATAGAATGCAAAAATGGGAAGTTCCATAAGAGTGACTACAAGTTCATCGAACGATTACCGTTCCTAGTTCCTACTGTTTAGAACCGTCAATCAAAAAGTGACTACAAGTTCCATAAGAGTGAGGTCTAAATTGTCCAACAAAATCAAAAAAAGGATATTCAATCAAAAATCATAGCATCAAAGACAATGATGGAGACAGATAGATGGAACCTTTGTCTTTTATTACTTAAATTAATTCAAAATAAAATTAATAATTAATTTGTAGTAGTAATAATAATTATCTATTTCAAAAAAAAATATTAATTATCTAATTATCTAATTGAGGCTGAGCTTTGGTTGAACTCAAAATTTCCCCATCAAATTCTCTGCTTTTATCTTGCTTTACCCCAGTTTTCCTCATTGTATTTAGAATTTGGGTTGTAAATTTATTTATTTAATTCTTTTTTAGCCCTTTTTCATCATTGTATTTGGAATTTGGCTTGTAAATTTTTCTAGGTAATTTTTAGGGTTGTAAACTTTCTGGGTATTGGGTTGTAAACTTTCTGGGTAATTTTTTAGCCCTTTTTCATCATTGTATTTGGTATTTATCGAATTTCCCAATTTTTACCTATGCAATTATTAGGGTTGAAACTAATTGAACATTAGGTTGGATTTCATCCCAAAATAATTCCGCTTCCTCAATATGACCATTTTGAACAGAAAGTTTGATGAAATTCAAATACCTAGAAAGTTCATCCCTTCCAATTTGTTTTTCTTTGATTAGGGTTCTTGAAAAGGGAAAAGAAATCTAGGGTTTGGACTTTGGGGAGAAATTGGGTCTTTGAAGATTAATAGTAACTTTGAATATTAATGGAGTGTTTGAAGTTTATTAGGGATGAAGAGGATGAAGATGATAGAGATGAAAAAGGAATATGATGAAGATGATAGAGAAGAAGGAGGAAGAGGATGGAGATGTGAAGAAGATGAAGGAATTAAATTAAAAAAAGGAAAAAGAAAAAAAAGAAAACTCAAAAAAAAAAAAAGGAAAAAGAAAAATAAAAGGAAAAAAAAGGAATAATCAGAAAAATGGGAAGTCAAAGGTAAAATAAGCTGGTCAACGGTGTCAACCGGTCACTTGGCCGTAATTGAGGAAAAACCAAAAGTTGGTGGTAGGGATGGTCATGGGGCGGGTCTGGAGCGGGTCCAACCAGACCTGGATCCCGACCCTTTTAATTTTTTTAGATCCAGATCCGGATCCGGACCCTAAGGGTCCAAAATTTTCAGACCCAGACCCAGACCCTTCGAATATGATGGGTCTAGGGTCCTTAATGGGTCCTTAGTGGGTCTAACAAAGTCTCTTTGATTTGTCAAATTTGAAACACTTGTAAGTCATTATATTTTTCGTATATTTATAAAAGAGTTATTATCGTATTTTACAAATATTTAATACTAATTTTACATCTAAACTCGCATAACGTTACCCATATACGATTGAATTCTATTATAAACACTAGTTCGAGTCCATAAAATAAGAGTAATTGAGTTAGCACTTATCAAGTAGCATATATATTATTGATATATATTATGATTATGTGTAAAAAATAAATGTTGGGGGCAAAATTCATACGTTGAAGAAAAATAAAAATAGATAATTAAATATTTATAAGGGTCCAAGGGGCGGGTCCAGGATCCGAATATTGGACCCGGACCCAGACCCACCAATTATTTTTTAGATCCAGATCCGACCCGGATCCGATGGGTCTCAAAAAATAAGACCCAGACCATTAAAAAAGGGGCGGGTCTGGGGTGGGTCCAACAGGGTCCTGGATCCGTGACCATCCCTAGTTGGTGGTTGTAATTCATAAAAAAAAAAAACTTTGCGGCTGTAATTCATAAAACGAGAAAACTTTGAGGCTGTAATACACAAAAGATCATTTCCAAAAATAGTGAGATTTTACCACTCATGCCTCGAACATCCACTATCCAAGACCCATTCTTGTTTTACCATCAAAATAAAAATAACCTTTCTCAACCTTACTTAACCTACTAAGTTACAAATTTGGGTGCACATTCAGAATGAACCATATTAGATGGTGTTGTCCATTTAGAAACCCATATGTGTTTTACATGTTCACGCAATTCATAAGGAAAGTTGTTCTTGATAATATAATTGTCCTTACGTTTGTAGGGACATGCAAAGTTTAGATGTCCTTGCTTGCAACAGTAAGAGCAAGTAGGCGCACGTCTACATCTAGATGAGCTTTTAACAAAGGTGGTATAACTCTTGTAGTTATTTTTAGCATTGTTATAACCAATACCAGGGTTATCAATAGATAATTTTTGGCAAGTAAGCATTTTAACAAACTTG